>JPYR01000341.1:43301-65337 GCA_000775305.1 Belgica antarctica
AAGTAAATTGCTGTGTTGGTACAACACGACGACGCTCAAGTATGGAAATCAAATTCCGTAAAATCCTTGACTTACTTTGCAGCACCCCGAAGCACCTCGTTCCATATTTTTCTCTTTCTTAATTTTGGCTCGAACGATGCGCTGTTAGCGTTTGTTCACGATTTTCACAGTGAGGACCGAAGATTTCGTCGTCACAAAGCTTCCTTCCATGCATTGACGAACTTTTCGCATTGAAAGCGACGTTTCTTAAGACAAAAGGCAGTCACAAAAGAAGAAGTTTCGCGGGAAATTCCGAAAACACAAAACACTCTTGGTTTTCATGGCGTCTTCGATCACACCGTGACTTGCTATTTCTGTCATTAAAAACGTGTTTCTGTTTGATTTTTCTCGCGTCGTGGACTTGAGTGATGCAAATGACTGAATTAAACTCTAATTTTGGCGCTTCTTTTTCCCATATCTGTTGGAAACAATCGCGACGAGATGTCTTTTTCATTTCTTTATGTAATCGAGACTTGATTTCATTACTTAAAGAGAAACTTTGTTGTCGTTTCCACCTCAAAGCAGCACAAACACACCATTCAGAGAGATTGAATGCCGCCGCCGCTGAGAAGAATCATTTTCAGTTCATAAAAAATGTGTTCAAAAGACTTTTGTGCACATTTTTCCCTTTCGCTTTACACTCTCGAGCGCTAGGCTTTTGCATAGTTTAAGCGTTTTTCACTCCACCGCTCACTAAACACAGCAGTCGCTTTATGTAACAACTTTGAAATGATCATAAATGGCAACCAGCATAACCTATCTCAAGGTGGAAGGTTTGAATCGTTCATACTTCGACAAACCGACCGTGCACAATTGCAATCCTTGGATAAAATAGAAACTGTTTCTCAGGTTCTCAGCTGCGCGGGAATTTCACGGTTGATTCATCGGGCTTTTACGCGTTTAATTGGATGAGATCGAGGAGAAATGTTCAAGGGAAAAGTTTTTCTCGCCTAGTTTTTCCCGATGCGTCGCTGTTGAGCTTAGCGACGCAGCCTTTGAGCCCGGCGACCTCATGCTCATGCTTAAATTCTTGCAGCTGTTGGTTGCGCTCGGCCTCAAGTACGCAAGTCTCCGCCTTAACACTAATCTATGAATTTTCAATGCTGGAATCCAAAAAAAAGGCTGTAATTACACATGCACATTGAGAAATTGTTGCATGGTCGATTAGCAAGTTCTAAATTCTTTAGAAATCGTGTCTGAGGCTGAGAAAATGGGATTTGCACCATAAAAACCCATAATTTCATTAATTATCTTGAACTTCTAGAGATTCTCTCGGCCATTCCATTTCAGCGGTACAATAAATTGTGCGATTGTGGCGATCGTTTAAAGCGGGACCGAGAGATGAAATTATGCTACATGGCTGTGCCCTTAAGGGGTAAATGATTATGCTGCAGCAATGCACGCACCGAAGGTCTGCAAATCTCGCCGTTTTGCCTTCTTTTCTTCCTTTCAAAAAGAATTCAATCGCTCAAGCGAATGAAACAGCGATTTTCTTACGTAAAGAAATCATTAAGCTTAACACACGAAAAATTGCAATCTTTTTGAAAGTTTTAGCTGGAAAACGCTTACAGTTTTTGCGAAATCCGTGCTGGTAAACATTCCGCACTGAAATCGCACCCAATTTTCTCCACTTTGCCTGATTGTCGCTAAATGCCACGAATTAAATGTCATTGCATGCCGCTCGTAATGGGGAAAACACTTAGCGGTGCCAACGATAGACGAGCGTGCGGCTTGTCTGTGCACCAAGGGACAAAGGAGATTCAAGAATGTTTTCCAGGGCGGAACTGAATTACAGTTATTAATAAATTTGATAAAACTCGAGCGATTTCAACCGAAAATTAGAGTCACGACGTTGGTCAGAGCCCAATTATCATTCCTTCCGTCTCTTAAGTCACGTCGACTTTTCGTCATCAGCGTCAGCTGCCTTCACAAGAGATCATTGTTTCATGACCAAGCGGATATTTCCACCAGCTTTCAATGACTGTGGCCATCCTCTGATGCATAAAAGCTTCTTTTTTGATTGAAAAATCACGCAGATTTACTTAATATTCATGGAAAATCACTCATATGCATATTACACGCCGCACCAGTTGTATATTAAATATGAATTAATGGCAACAAAGAGTTACAACTCATTGTTCGAGAACAGCGAGCTACCTGAACAAAGGAATTAATTAAAGTTTTCGGCGGTTTTTCAGTACGCGATCCACTTACAAGTAAAGTGTAGCAATGAAAATGCATTTGAACATGCCTTGATCTAATCGCGGTGTTACAATCGGGCTCGTCACGAAGCAATTTTATTAATTAACCTTATATTGTTCTCGAAAAAAATTGTTGCGGCATCAAAGTGCACTGTTGATGACACATAAAGGCGAACTCGGTGCCATAAATAGGCCGCCGACGCCTTCTCCGAGCACAGCTGTAGCTTGCAAAGAAAGGAAAGCAAGCAAACAAGGTCTCGCTATCGATAGCGTTGATAAATAAATTCACAAAGCAAACAAACATCGATGACGCAGCGCGAAACGATAATTGAATGTTTGTTGGGAAATCAGCGATCGGGCAACGCGAGATCGAAGCAAAAAAGAAAAAACTTTCTCCTTTCTATTTCGTTTGGCACAGCGAGAAATTACCAAGCACTTTAGCCACGGCTATGGAAGCTTTGGCATCCATCAAGTAACAAGTGCTTACACCAAAACCCCCCGAAGTCTGGAAGCGAAAGAGTGAAAAATCGATTAATTCCACATTAATCACTGTCGGACGTGGCTAATGACGAAAGGTTTTTGAGCGAACAACAAGAAACAAAAGTTTCCTTTTAACCTTGCTTTCCTTTTGAACCCTCAGACATCCCTGCGCTTGGGGTTTAATGCCTCATAATTTACTTTGGGTGCAAGGAACGAAGCTAGACAAGAGGTGAATTTGTTTACCCAACTTTGTCGATGGGTTTTTTGTTTTTCTCCGAAGCATGGCAATCAAAGGTATGATAACACGGCGCGAGCGAAACAATTTCACAATCTGACGACAGTCACCATTGCGGATTATTGAAAGTTTAATCACTCGCGAGTTTTCTTTCTTGGCTGTTGAGGTCTGTCGTGCGATTGTGAAACCGGGTGAGTCAGATGGGGTAATTTCGCAACAAAACACCGCTAATTTTCTGCAATTAAGCGACGATACGTCGGCTCACTGCTTGATTTGAATGAGAGAGTCGCCTGATAGAAAAGTTGTAGTTCCTTTGTGAAATTACATGTAATTTGCGTCGTAGCGTGCACAAGTGAGGCAGCGCGATAATGGAATCGAGCTTGGTTCCAGGAAATTGCAGGCGGCTAAGGATCGGCAGGCATGAAGGACGCGCCACCGAGTTGAAGATGTGCAGCTGACTGTTCCAATGTAAACAACCTCAAAAGCAGCGCAAGGGGATTCAAAGTGCATCCATTCATATTCATGACTACAAGTCTGAAGCTGCTTATTTACTTTCATCCCTGTTGGCTACAGATAGAAGCATAAACACTGTTTTGTGTACGCTGAATGACGAACAAAATCTCTTTCTCGCCGGGTTGCCTTTCAATCGCCGTCCTTCTTCAACCTAAACACGATTCCGTTCTGGCTGACGAACATTGTTGCAATTCGCACACAAAGTTGAATGTCGAAAGTATCCTGGAGTTGAATGCCCCCAGTTTACCGGCAGCAATTCAGCTGTGAATCGATTTAAAAGGTTTCGGCACAAAATACTTCTCGGGGACATCGCTTGTCGTCGTCAGAATCCCACTCGCAAAAAGTGATCCACCGGTTTCACCTTTCAAGGCGCATTTTGCGGTGATTAATTTCCTGTCCCCGGTCTCAAGAAGAATATTTTCCCCGAAATCCGCTCAGATTTCTCGGAGTTTCAGCCAAACGACCCGCCAGAGTCAATGATCACAGAGTCGTAAAACATCTGCGGATCGAAAGCTTCGCTTTTTTGCATCGATCCCAAAAAAAACAAGAGCAAATAATGGTGCAATTTTTTAACAACTGCCCTAGGTCATGATTCGACTTTGAAAATTTGCGTGCTTGCCGAAGCCAGTGTTCGGATTTTTCTTCTTCTTGCTTGTGCGAGCTCGCTTGTTGTTCTTGCTTTTTTTGGATTACAACAATTTTCTCTTCTGTTTCGCACACAGTCGCTCGATTTGCAAATTTTTTGTGTGTTTTCGGGTGTTCTTCGTTAGGGGCATTGTTGTTGTGCCAGCGCTGGATGTGTATGCATTCCATCTTCTTCTCGCTCGCTGGGTTTTGTTTTTATTCTCGACTCTTCGATTCGTTTTGTTCTTGCGATGTTCTGGCGTCAGACGGAGGGAATTAGCGCTTTGACTACAATTTTATGCTAATGCTTGCATCGCTCTGACGTTTTTTGCATCGTGATTCGCCCGAGCAATGAATTTTCCACTTGTTGGGTGCTGCAAAGAACGGGAAAACAGGGAGATGGAGACAACGTTCTGGCTTCCGTCTCTGTCTTCGTTCTGTGTTTACTTCTTCTGCGGAGAGACGGAAAGCAAGAAGAAAAGAAAAACACTGAAAATCTGGAGTATTGCACTCCATCTTCGGTGCCGGGTAGCTATGTGTTCATTCACCCCTTTTATTTTCATGCCACAGACACATAAACACCGAAAGAGTTTTGTGAAAATGCACTTTCCGTGGGTATATCGCACGGCACAGTCAAAGGAGTGAATCAGTAACTTTACTTCAGCCATTTCGTGTGTACACGAAGAGAGTTTGACGTGCTATCCAACCATTCTCCCGATGAAACGTTTATTGTGTTTGCAAAGGACATCAGCACCATTCGAAATCGTATGCGACCAAAAAAAGTGCCAAAGAACTTTGACTCTGCCGGGTGCCGATGGCTTTATGAGGGCGCGGGTGGGTTTTAAAGTTGAACGAACCTTCGTGGCTGTCTTCATTGAGGATGCGAAACTGTTCAAAAATGAAACTGCGGATGATTCGGGCAATTTAGCAGCGTGTAACATGAATCGATACAATAAAAAGAAATTTTTGAAGCTTTTTCACTAATTATTTCTGTTATTTCCTTTGATTTCGCAGGCACCGTTGGAGCTGGTCAAGAAGTTGGAGGAAGTTCGCTTGTCGGAGTCGCGTCGTTCGCCTCGTTTGGCTGACCAGGAACGCGACACGGACTTTGCACGTTTGGCGGACATGGCCGGCGATCGTCGCCGCTCGTCATCACACAGCATTGACGTGTCGATACAGTTCACGCAAGTCGGGTAAGCGTAACGACGGAACTAAAATTAATCACTGCTTGTGACGGAGGCAATTGATTGTGGATGGCTTCTGTTTGCGTCGCAAATCACGCGACTCGACCACAACGAAGTTTCCGAAACCTCAATTTTTTTCATGAACCGTTGGTTTTTGCAAGTAAAATGTGCAAAATGTACTCGGTTTTTTGAGTTAACGAGTACGCGGTCATTTCCCTTCGCTCCGAGTACGAAAATATCATTACCATCCTGATCAGCTCGGCACCTGCATGATTGTGAATCATCGGGAATGAAGCAAAAAAAGCCAAAAAGGCAGCCAAGAGAACAAAAAATCTGCACAAGCGACATTCAAGCAATAATTTTTCCCTTCTTCTTCGCGGGCCTTCTTCTCGCGCTCGATCAGCGAATCGATCGAGAAAAGGAAAAATGAACTTTCGAGGAAAAAATCGCGAAAAAAACGTTCAACGAGCAAACAAAGGCCATTTCGAGTATGCAATAAAGGCAGTTAAAACAATATCCAAGAACAACAGCGAGACGACAAACAAACAAAGCGTAATCGTCTCCGACACACACGGCTTTCGGCGTGATGTGCATAAATCGAAATCCGCGAGACTACACTAACAGCCGACGAATACAGTCAAGTGGCCCGGCTCGCATCGCAAACGACATGACCTTCGACAACAATTTTGGCTGTGTAGTCTGGCTTTGCAGCGGAATTTTTCTGCACAAAAAACAATTCAACACAGTAATTTTTGGCAAAAGTCTAGCGAGTGAATTCGTTTTCTCGCTCGTTCGCCGCTGCCGTTTTTCTCATCGCTGCCTTTTTATTTCGTTTATTTTATGGTTTTGACGGAAGGTCGACTGTAAGATGCGAATATCAATGCTTAGATTTGTGCGCAATACGAAAAAATACGCGCAATTTATTTTTTCTCACTCGCTAAAATGGCGGAGCCTTTGCACAGTGTATCATGAATTTCAACCGAAAAAGCTCTTCAAGCGAGTGTTGTTGTTGCGGCGGCATGAGTCGCGTGTTATTCGCAGTCTCCTTGAAACAACCTCGCTTTTTGGGAGTGATCGCACTGCGTTTTCTTTTTCTTTAGACGTGTCTGCGTTGAGCTTTTTATACGGTTCAAAGTCGGGCTGGTGACCGTTGACGTCACGAAAATATTTAAAGGCGCATTTTATGACAGGATTTTTGTCATGGAAAATTTCCCGAAAATATTTAAAATGACTTGAGAAAAAAAATTTGGTGACTCAAGAAATTTTATTTTTTGTGACAACACAAACTCATCCCCTTGTTTGAGTTGAAAAGCCATTGTATGCTGAAAAGAAAGGACGAATTCGTTGAATTGAAAGCTGACGCAGACGAGTCGGTTTTAATAAAAAGATTGTTGACTTTCGTCACCATTCGTGGGCAAAGTTTTCTTATCATCATCTGAACTTGAAGCTTACATCTTCGCCTTTTGTTCCAACCTGAGCGAGTTCAAACCGGGTGTCGTTCATTTTCTCTTTTCATTTCTTATTCTTTGCTTTTTCGAAAAATCCTGACCATACTCACGAGCTAAAAAGTTTCGCTTAAAACTTGCAACTTTTCTTCTTTCATATAAAAAGTGCCACAACTACACACACGAGAATCGTAAGAAGAGAAAATTTTCGCTTGCACATCGAGAGGCGAGAAAAGGAAAATTGTGCTGTCTGTGTGGAGTGAAAAACTGGAAACTGTCGCAGTTCATGGCAGACACACGTCTCGATACCGGTTTCTGATATACTTGCACTCATTTGAATCGACCATTAAGCATTCACTGTTATGCTGTGTGTCAAGAACCGGTTCGATCAATTCCTTACATCCGAAATAAAGCGGGGAAAACTATCAAACTGTTTCCGTTCTGACGGCCTCGAGAGTCAATTCCGAGATGAACGGAAAATGTGTGCACGCCTGTTTCTCAGATTTTGGCCGCGCTTTATGGGCGCGCGGGAGTGCTGCTCGAGGGTCAAACATGAACTTTACAATTATAGCGACGGTGATGAAACACTGAAAGTCGCCGTTAGTCTCTGTCAGCAATTTTTCACTCGCCGCATGATGACTAGCGACGTTCGAGTTTCTTCTTCCCCGCTCCGAAACGAGATTAGCTTAACCTTGTAGATTCTTTCTCAAATGCGGGGAATGCTCGACTACAAATTCTTTTATTTTTTTTTCTCAGTGTTTAAAAGTATTTTTGGCGGTCGGTGTCGAGAGATGTTTCTACAAACTTAAATGAAAATTTCGGAAATTACGAAATATTAGAAGCCGAGATGAACAGATGAAATTTCTCTTTCCCATGTCGGCACGAAGCATAGTGACGCGTGTAAATTTAAACAAATTTTCGAATCTTTCGCAATCATTCAAAACGAGAAACATTTTTTCTTGTTCTCCTTCGGAACTGGTCGTTTAGCTGTGTCAGCCGTCGAATCGATATCCAATACCGCTGTGACATTGACGGGTAAAAATAAAAATAAAGCATGCCGGCCGGACTGATGGAAAGTTATCACCGCGAGCGAAGTTTCCCACTTGAAGGTCGGGCGAAAAGAATTACCGGTCAGAAACCTTTCAGGGACGCTTTCAAAATGAAAATAAAGTCTCGTTAAATGATGTTTTACATGCTTTTTTGCGAACCACCACCACTTTACATCAGCGGAAGTCGGCATTAACTGATAATTTATCGAAGTTCTCTATGAAAATGCTTTTTTATTCTGCTTTATTTCAATTGTTAACAGTTATTGCCGATTCGACTTTGTCTGCGTCTCTTCATTATTATAGCGTTTTTACGAATGGCTTCGTACAATGATTAGACGTTTCAATCAACTGAAATTATTTTGCGCCAATGCCGGGGCAAAAAGAGTAGAAAAGCACCAAAGAAGCAATAATCGAAGCCATAATTTCAAAATGATCGGTGAAAGTTTTTCGCTTTCCGTGCAATTTTCTTCGTACGCTTTTAGATCCAAATCGATTGAGGCAGGTAGCCTTCGGGTGTCCACAATCAAAAGTTTCATGCTGTACCAAAGACAAACCAATAACAATGCCTCAGAAAAGTGCCAACCGTCAACTAGTTTCGTGAAAATTACGTGACAGCTTTTGAGCTTGCTGGATGGAAAGCACGATCGTGATGAAATGTTTTTGCGCAAGTCGCTTATTTATTGGCCGAAGCAAGTTGAAATGAAATCCAATTTACCGGTTTTCTGCTTATTAGATGGCTCGTGCGTTTCCTGGTTGGTTTTAAAGCTGAAGATACGTTGAAAAAATTCACAACAAACGCTGTGTTGAGTTGACGGGGAAGATGAAAAATGCCATCAAGGTTTAGGTCGAGCTTTTGCTGTGAATTTTCACATCTGCGATCCTTGACGAGTGAAGAACATTCAAGTTTCCAAGCAAAACTTTCTATAAAAGTTTCTTCCTAACTGGCAATTGTCCCACTTTAAAATATTTCTTCAAGCTTTGCTTACATTTACTACAAAAACAAGACATTTGTGGAGCTTTGCTTTACGATTGCGGAAGAGAATTTCGATTGCGCTCGGCTCCGCACAAGTCAAACGTAGAATTTTCTGTTGTTTCGATTGGTTCTCCTTCCTTTACGCTGCTAGTGGCTAGATTTCGCTCAGCAAGCAACGTGAAAAGCCACCAAACATGAAGTTCGCCTCAACAGCAGGCCGATCAACAAGAAAAAGAAGAACGAGTTAAAGTTTGTTTTGAAACGGCACACATAAAGCTGCTTCAAGGTAATCGAGGTGTTTCTCGCGCTTCGAACTTGCCGCGTTTTACTGCTGCCCGCCATTGCCAAAGCCCGTGTTTTCCACTCCTCCGCAAAGCTGCTGATGTTAATTTATGCAGATAAGGTTACACAATCTATCGCGACTGTCGTTTCCATCCGAAGACGGCGACGGTGGACGAAATAGTTTGAAATTTTATCATGACAATATGCAAAGTAAACAGTCGATTTATATGCGATAAGCCATCGATCGTCACACTTTCACCTCGAAATCTCCCATTAGTCGCATTTCCATTTTTAACAGATTTTTGCTATTTTCACAGATCACGCAAGCGTCGCACATCCTACTCACAGGACGACTTGTTCGACGGTCTTACCGACCTGAGTGACATGAGTGAATGCAACGCGGCTCTGGTTCTGATGAGTCTCTCACATTCACCGAATTCTTCGATACAAGGTGAGTTTTCTTCTTCCATGTCGCTTGACTTTGTCAGACATCTGGATGTGGCATTTGAATCGGCGGAGTAGTTTTGAACTTTATTGAGAATGCAAATTTAAATGTCATGTTTCACACTCTCTACGCAGGCTATGACTTCTCCGGCTGCAGCCCCGGCAACAGTGTTCAGTCGTATAGCGGTTCATCATCGCCGCCTTTGAGCGACGATGGCAACGTCAGCAGCAGCAGCACGTCAAGCCACGAGCAGAAGTACATCATCAAGAATAAACACAAGCTTCAGATAAATCAGCACATCGTGATGGTTAATAACATCCGCCGAGGCCAGCGCACCACCTCGTTGTCGACATCCGACGAAGGCATCGTTATGGATTACGTCGCCGAAGAAATGCCACGCAAAAGACGAGTGAGTAGCATTTTCAAGTATAGCTTTGACATCGTTTGCGGCGTCAATCGGGCACAGACACATTTTCCCTACAAGCTAATCAGTCTTGAGGCTAGAAAAGCCGCAAAAAACTTTTTCCCTTTCGTAATGTTTAATTTTTGTGTGTGAACTTTTTACAATTGATAACGATAATTCGACTCGTTAGCATTAACCGCTATTCAAATTGGGTCGTCAGTGATTAAAAATTAATTAATTATAATATTAATCAGCTGTTGGTGTGCGTCGTCAAATAATGGAACGAGTTATCAATAGAATTCAAATGACAATCCGGAATGCGACGAGGTTAATTTGGAAGTAATTTAAGCAGTTAGTAAGGCCACGCTGGAAATGGTCTCAAGACATTGTTTTAGTTATTATCGAAGTAGGAATTTGTCGTGTACAAGAGCAGCAAAAAGAATTCACTCGAAGCTTGCCTAGCCGGGCGAATTGAGAAACCTCATTGAACTACGTTCGAGTCTCTTATCGGTGATTTCTCAGGGTTCTTCTGGTATTTCCATTATCGCTACTCCCAAAACCGGCAGTCTCGTTCCTTCTTGAAAAACAAAAAACCTAATTTTCTTCAAAAAAGTTTTGTGTACATTCAGACTGATGAAGATAACCTTCAAAAGCTGGTTTGTTTTTTGTTGTCGCTCGTCTATTTTTTGTATTTCTTCTCTTCCAAGCTCTAAAAATACATCACGTCAGAATTGCGATGGCGTCACAGAGCGGTAGGAGCGACAGCATTCGTAATTATTATGTAATGCAACACGGCGGTGATGAAACCGTCTCGCACAAGCCCGGAAATCAAATTATGATTAGCTTTCTAGGTTAAGCCGCTCTTAATTGATCTTATCAAATCCATTTATGACCCTGGGAATGTCTAATATCCGGGCTTGAGCGTGCGATGCCGGCGAATGTTTCCACAAAATAATGTTACAGCTGGATGGGACCAATACTTAGTGTGACAAATGAGTCTTGTGACCTTTGATTCGAACTACTTTGCAGTTCTCATGCGCCTTCATTTCATTCTACGATTAATCAAAATGCTTTTGAATTGAGCTCCGGTTGCAACATTGTATGTTCAAGCAGCTCAATAAACTTTCAGTTCCTGTCGAGTGGTCGGGTGAAGTCAAGTCATTAATGCATGAGGCAACAGAATGTAGAAAAATAAAACTTGTAGCATGAGTTCCAGCGATTTGATTGGCATTGAGAGAACTGGCCACTCGAACACGAGCTTCCATCTCGCCATTTCTAATTTCACACGTGCCAATTTTCCGTCAAAATATTTGCTGTCTCGTGTTAGCGATAAACTGCATTACCCGAGTTCCTTTTAAAAGGCGATTCGTTTAACGACTTTTAAGCCACGGTTCACGGTTTGCTTTCTCAACAAAAGGCAAAAACAACGGGAACACATCGTCGGAGTTGCAAACGAAATCAAAACAAAGTTGCCGGCGGCACATGAATCCACGAAGTCAGATGTGCGATCGCGGCATTCTCATAAACATATCGGAGTGTTTTCCATAAATAACACTCAGGTTAATTGTGCGGCTCAGAAAAATAAAAATGATATACGATTGCTTCTTATTCTTGCTCCTTCGCCATTTCACGCCGAGGTTTAATATTTCTCACACGTGTAGCCGACTTATCAGTCATTTGAGCCTAATTGTTTTCGTAAGAAATCGTTTTCGAGCAAAAAATCAAACTAACTAATGACGTCCATGACGCATGCATTTCTCTCGAATTTTAATGAAAAATAGATTTTTTTGAAACTGCATTCACTCTCGGGCTGCTAATTGCCAGTTAAGTAACAGATTTCCAGCTTTTTGAATGTCTCAGTCTCAGTTGCTGCATGCATTCACTCATTAACTTTGCCGGCTAGTAAACGCTTTGCTTTGCTTTCAAAAAGTACTTAAAAAAGTTTGCATAATAAAAAGTGCACACAAGCTGCATTAAACTGCACAAATAGGAGGAAGTGAGCTAGAGAGACTTTCAGTCGCTTGCGCTCTAGCTGCCATTTTTATAGTTGTGTAGAGCGTTGGCATTGAGCTTTCAGTTACACGTGCCGCAAATTTTCAATGCAGTCCCTTGGTTGTTCTATTATTATTTATTTCACTCGATGCATTTCGTTATTCCCCATCGAGAGCGAGCGAGAGTCAAAATATTGAAAAATTACTGACTTGTTCAAGACAGATCGCCAGACCAGCTGGGCGGTGTAAAAATAGGCACCGAAGCCATGCCAAGAGTGATTCGCCGGTCTGACACCCCCAACAATTTTTCTGTTGCAACCGAGCGAATTTGGTGAAATCCGGGCAACCAAACTCAGCGTTTGATCAAGCCGGTCATGTCATTCGTCGACCAATCAATTATTCAATTTGCACTATGGAGTGCAATCTAGCGATTTTCTCAGTGCTTTATTTTTTGGCTCTGCGAGAAGGAAAATAAATATCGATTTGTGCTTCTACATTGAGCTTGACAAGCGTTCGTTTGGTGAGTGACAGCAGCGAGAGCGAGATGGTGCGAGAAAATCTATAAAGTTCTGCTTTCGAGGTCAGCACAATAAAGCACAATGAGATGATTTCCATCACCCACATCACAGAATCCCGGGCAGAGCCGAGCAGAACCTTCCCCGCAACCACGCTCAACATCTGCAGCGTTGTCGCAAGATGCAATTTCGTGATTTTGCAAATGACACTGAGCGAAAAATCGGGAAATTGTCAGATAATTTGTTTCACTCTCTCTAATAACGGCTCACACATGCAGTGTGCAAATGAAAAGAAGAAAAAAATTCCATTCAATGGCATAAGTTATTAATGCTTGTGCAAATAATCATAAAAAAGTTTATGGGCTCTCGCTTTCGAGCTGCTTCACGTGGTCGACCTTCAGAATCTCGCTTTTTGTTGCAAAAAGTCGTTAAAATCGCCGAAGCATGTGCATGAAGGCATTAAACAGCAAAAAGCGAGCGGATTTCAATGTCTTGGCCATCATATGATATGTGCAGTCATCAGCTGTTGGCGTTGATGAGGTTTCTTCGTTGGAATTTAAGACACCGGGGGACGACAATAATGAAATGCCTGGATCGGAGCTTACACCAGTTCTGGTTCTTGTGGTTTTTCGTCAACAAACACGAAAAAGAGAACTAGAAATGTAATTAAAGCAGATATTTTGGTGAACATGAAATACTCGTTCGCCAACCCACACCATCTTGCAAATCGCATTGAAATCGAGATTCGAGAACGAAAACTATATCGACCGACATTGTGCCAAGTGCACTTTTCGGTGTGTGATAAACCGGCAAGCAACCAGCAGCAGCAAGCAAAGGCGAGCAATTTCAAGGTTACCGTTTCATCACACAAGCGCATAAAGGCTCGGCCAGCTTGGGTGCTGGGAAGCGGCAGGCAAAATCACGAACGAGTCGCGTGCAGTTTCGCAAGTGAATGAGCAATGAGACTAATTGCCCACCAGAACTGATCGTCGAGTTTTGATTCCCTTTTACTGAATTTGATTAATGACCTTTGTTGCCGAGACGAGACTGAAGAGGAAGAAGATGATGGAATGGCATCAATCCGAGCGATTTGTGAATGTCAAACGTAAATTTTCGCGAAGGCCGTGTTGAACACAAAAAAATCTTCGTTTTGCATCGAAATTCACTTACATTTGACTTTGTACTGGTGTGGCGTGCAAAAATTAACTATTTCACTTGGTTGTCATGCCTCGAGCCTGAAACGACGCTATTGACGTCATTCCAGAACCAACTCTTTCAACAAGATAAGCCTGCTTTATCACTTTTTAGTGTTCGTTCCCTTCGCTGACCTTGCCGGTGTGTGTTCATGTTCCCAATCGAAGCGAAGGGAACAGACGAACATCGACAAATGTTCTGTGCATTTATCTGTTACCCTCGCTTCAACCGGGCTGATAAGGCGGAGACCTGTCTGGATAGCGATACACATCGCTTTTTGTAATTGACACAATTGCTGTGTTCTTTGTGATGATTCTTGATGTCTCGACATGTTAAATAAATCGAGCTCAACGTGCCCATGAAAACGATTTCGGTTCTGCTTTTGGCCGGGGCGAAGCTCGTCGCTGATAAAGAGTGATTTTTTGTGGTCGAGAAGTCAAAAGCACTGAAAACGCGACAAACTGATAAGAAGTTAATTGCGCTAATGCAGTTTTCATGGCTGTCAGCGGGATTTCTGGAAAATAAAACGTTTCGCTTTCGATCTAGAGCTTCGAGTTCAAACTCCTGAGCTCCGTTCGGGGACCCCATAAACACTGCTGCTTTCTTATCAGCTCAAAAAGCGCCCCAAATTGGTGCATTGACGTTTCCAACAGCACTTAATCGAGCTCCGCACAACACGAAAAACAACAAGATAGGTATGACTAGAAGCGAAGAGGAAAAAAATCGATAAGGAAAATGCACTCGTGGAAGGTTCAAGGTTGCATGAGCGAGAGACGAGTGAGATGGAGCGGACGGAGCGAGAAGGAAGCGTTCGAGAGCGAGATGCAACGAATGGGAAATTGCAATCTGATAGCGAGCTTTGCCATAGCGGGTTCAACAAAATTTAGAATGAGGCAGCGAGCGACGTAATATACGCCGCAGAAAACTTGCACAATTTACAACATCGAGCTACGACGCAAAACACTGGCAGGCCATGTAAAGCTGAGGGAAACCTGCTAATAAATAAAACTGCATTTTTTACGTTGCGGGGTATTTCCATTCGCAAAAAAACTTTTTCGTGTGCCAATTTGGCTTTTCGAGAGATAATTTTTTTTGTGTTTAAATTTAGCGGGTGTACGGTCAGTGCATCACATCAGAACTGCGCCATGAGTAATTAATAAGCGTTCGTTCATGCCGCATTGTTTCCACTTGCCCTTGACAACAGCCGTTTGCTCGTCATGCAATCACGTTCAAAATGTCAATACACCGCTGAACATCAGCGGCGACTCAGTAAGAAACTTGATAATTATAGCTGAGGTGTAAAAGTCGCTGACGCAATAAGGCCATTTGAAATTTATATATTTTCGTTACATTGTCGCTTGAGGTTGTAAGTTTTCAATGAAGTCAGCAGCCTACTTCCACTAGCTGTTAATTAAAGCGCTCAACATGTTTACTTTCTTCGCAAAAAGTGAATTGCGTTCTAGATTTCGAAGGCAAGTGTGGAAGACAAGCTGTCTGTAGAGGCATCTAACGCGTAGTTGGTAGTTGAAAGCTTTCAAAACCGATAACGACGACAAAGTATCACGTGAAACATGCCTGAGAAGGCAATTGGACTTTGATCGTCACGAGTTTGCTCGTTTTTAAATCGTCCCCATAGTTTACTTGCAACGTGCTCAAAGTTCAAGACTTCACAGCAAAGACTGCAGAAGTCGCTCCATGCTGCAACACGTGATTTTCATTCATCAAGAAATTGCACAAACCTCGACAGATCTCATTTCGCTGCTTCGAGCCTTCCACTGATAAGAGTAGTAAATAATTTTGCTTCATACTCCACTCCGGGATTATCAAACTCAAGGCACAGCTGACAAGTCAATAACATCAAACGCGATCAGTCATAAGAATTTCAAAAATGAGTATCACCGAGAACTTATTTATTCATTATCATGAAAAAACACACGAATTATGTCTGAGCGGCTAGACTAGAGGCAACAACAAACTAACAGCAGTGCCCAAAGCAGAACTTTTGACTCTCCTAATTACATCGACTGAAAGCCACCAAAGCCAAAAACGAGACAAATGAACAAACATGAGTAAATGTCATGCCAGGGCGATGTCGGTGATGACGTCGGTTTGAATCCTACACACACTTTTATACTTGTACTTTTAGCTTTTTTTGACTGATTCACACTAAACTTCTTCATCAAGTGACATTTCGGCCATTCCACCCCCAAAACGCGATTACGAATGGACAAAACTCCGCCAAAATCGCTTCGTCTTTTTCGGTGGATTTTCCAATAAATAATTTCGCAGTCTAGCGGTCAAATGTGCTGTTCGTCTCGTCGTAAAAGGTTACGTCAGCTGGCTGCGTCCGCTTCGACGTTCAAACTACAGGTTCATGAAATCATCATTTTCGGGGTGAAGTGATGCATGAATAAGTGAAAACGCTTGTGGTTCCATTTCTTGGTGGAAGGTCAACGATGCACGAGTTTCTCAAGTCGTCCACATTGGATGAACGCCCGTTTTATGAATCAATTAGGAATATTGCAATCGATTGGATGCTGAATTTTTAATGCAACTGCTGGTAACTGGAAGTTGCTAATGAGCCTTCATTTTCACGATTACACTGAAATCTATTTTGACCGTTACAATTAACAATCATGACATTAAACACAAGAATCGCTTAAGCACTAAAAGAATGCACAATAATGGATGCTACTTAACTTAAAATTGAATCGAAGCGATGTTCTAAAGCGAACGAAAGGCTAATAAATATCCAACGTGTTGTTTCGTGTAATCGCACGGCGGGGCAAGCACATCCAGTCTTCTCTTCTATCCCGTTTGATGATTTTTTCGTGTCGAAGTAGCGAGCGAAGACAAAAAAGCTCATTGACATAAGAGAAATGGTGAAGAAGAAGGGCGAATGGCGGGGTCAATTACATCGTCGAGCAACGAGACTATTTAAGGCGCCCGATTTATGCTGCTCAACCGCTATACATCGTATTATGATGACTCAAGAATTTCCTCTCCATTCGGCATGTTGTTGGCCCTGATGCGCGGCTCCAGGGCAACGACGCACTCAGCACACAGCTCAAGAACGCGAAATTAAGGCACGAGAAAAGAAATAAATGGATGAAGATGATCGTAGAAGAAGAAGCAAGAGCCGGCCGAGAGTGTGTGTGCGGTGGAACAGCGAACACCACTGAAAATTTGGTGCGCGCTGTTGTGAAAATGCACAATTTCGAGGGTGAATGACACTTTTATTGCCTTCTTTCATTTTCTCGCTCTCCTTCAATATCTAAAACATTGCGCGTTTTCATGCACAGCGAGTGCACACACCGATGTAGGGAGAAGTTATTTTGTTATAGCATGAAAAGAGATTCTGCTGTTGACTGTGTTGCACTTCATATGATTTTCAGTTGGGAGGAAACAGAAAGCAAAACAAGATTCATATTTCTCATATGCTAGCTCGTTTTTATGATTTGCATCAGCTGGTTGGCGCGCTTTGCCTCCTTCCAATGACATCTGACGATGATTACCATTTCTCTCGCGCTGCAGCGATAACGAAATTAACATTTTTCCGGAGATGCAAGTTTCTCCACCGGCCTAGCAGATGCGAAGCAATCACGGATTCCATGAGAGAAATTTATTGACGTGGGGGTCGAAAATCAATTGGAATTCTTCGGCTTTCCGTTATGGGAGGGTCGTTTGAGCGTCGTAAAAAGACATTAAAACCACATTTTCTTCTCCGATTGTTTTCGGTAATTAACATGTTGTTCAAACAACGGCTCGGCTTTTTGCTTATGCCTTTTTAATATGCATTTATGCTTTATCACTTATCAGCAGCTCCGAACGTCTTTTTAACTAGTTTTCAATGTGCAGCTCAATGGTTGCCCCGGGGCTGGAAAAGTTAAGGGCCGGTCTTTCGACAGCCAGTTTTAGTTTTATTGTTACCTTAAAAACAAGAAAAAACCCTGAAGAATCATAAACTCAAAGAAAACACACAAAAAATTATCCAAACATGAAACGAGCTCAACAGAATCAAGTGTTCATTAACCTTTGCGCGAAGGCTCTTCACATGCGATCGCTTGCCTTTCAACAGAAACAAAACAAAACTCGGAGTTTTTAATACGAGTAATCATAACAACGGCACATACACACGGGGCGAAGATGTCTCATAATCAGGTAGAAAGGCTGAGAAGAACATTCTTCCTACAGCACAGCTTTACGACGCTTGTTTACTGCCTCGACCCGGCTTTTTTTATTTACATTTTCGAGGCCCTTGAAGAAAGCGATTTGAATCATATGATATCTTGAGATCTCTCGGTGTCGCTTTTTTGGGGATTCTTCTTTTAAACTTTTCTCTTAATAAATAAACCGAACACAAAAGCCGCTTCGATCCAAAAAGCGATCGAAAAAGAGACGAAAAATGTAACAACAATGTGGAGCGCAGCATTCACCGGGTTCATTACACCGCGTGCGAGAGGCTCCAACTGAAGCCATCGGCCTCTAAAATCACCATATCTTCTTCTTCGAGCTCCTTTTTTATCATCCATGGCAACAAGAACGAAGCTGCGAGAAAAAACAACTTCACAACTGTTGTAAATAACGTGAAAAGAAGGTGAACAGAAACACAGAACCATGTAGAACGCGAGGCTGTTTCGCTGCCTCTGATATCTCCCTCGAACGCGAAATGTGGTTCTGGCCGTTGTTTTCGCGCTTCGACGAGGTAAATGACACCGAAATGGCCTTGAAATTGGGTTCAATTGTTTTCAAGCTGCACTCTCGCGCGCTCGAGTCTACACCGCCTTGGAGAACGAACGAAAAAAGAGTCGCTGAAGGAAAGAAAAAGATTTGGAGATCATTGAACACAGTATTTTCTTCTTTGTCATTTAAAATCATTCACCTTCCAGCTGCAGCTGAAAATAAAACTGCACAATTCATGAGGTGTCCCTTCGCGCAGCTCAAGAGAACACTCAACTGGCAGCCGAGACGTTTTGGCTTAAGGAATTCCACGAAAAACGCCGCACGATAATCGCGAAAACTTAATGAAAAGTCTTTGTGATGAATATTTTAATGGATTCGGATTTGTCAACACCGAACACGAAAAGAAAATCGAGAATATTGAACCGAGAACCGTAAGATGTGTACGCTCGTGTTAAAAGTCAACGGGAAGAAGAAGACCAAGGAGAATTAAATTGAATAATACTACACACATCATTAGCATAAAATTCAAATTTATTTAGGTAAACATGAAAATCATTTTCTCGTATTTTAAAACCGAGTTCGGGGAACAATGGATGGTAAAAGTGCTCTAAAAGGCAATGAGCATAGATAACAGCGATAACAAAATGCAACAAATTGTAAGCAGCGAACATTGTGCAGCATAAACTTATCCCGATAAGGTCTTCGCATGTATGATTCACGATGGTCAGTGAAGCACTTTGAAAAGATTCCACAAAATAATGAAATTAGAACGCCGCATATTAAGTTCTAGTAGTAAAAGGGGGTCAACAAACTTCACATATTTTTTTGTTTTCTTCTCCTGGATGTTTATAGAGAAGAATTAAAATAATACAGGCGCACAAACACAAGTGAAGTGGAATTGTAAAAAAATGCGGCGTAAAAAAGCCGGGGAGCTTTGATGCGATGTCGAACCGTGGCATGCTTCACTACACTATTTGGGAAGAATGCCCGGGTCAATTGAAGGCTGAGAGTAGCGATTCCAGAGTGGAAATGTCAGCAGAATGAAAATAAACAGAAAAAGCCGGTGCCATGCGGCTTCGATCATATGACGGCCTCGTGAACGAAGAACTGAATGAACGAGCATAGGCGTGGGAGTGAGAAGGCAACAAGTCTTATCTTCAGATTCTCTGCATTTACGACAGCAATCTGCGTCGCAGATTCACAGATTTGTCTTAAAATAAGTATCGACAGACTCGATTTATACGAAAAGTTTCCATCACTGAGATGCAGAATTGCATAATTCATCGCTTCTTCGTCTTGTTCACTCCGTAATAAAACGGAATTGTGCTGATTCATTGAATAAAGCAGGCAGGCAAGCGAAGCCTTGCATTAATGGTGGGGGAAAAATGCCGGCCGGAGATAAATGAGATAAAGCTCGGCCCGAGCAGCAGTGATTCATCTTCATGTGAGAAAAAAAAGAAGACCCGACGAACGCAACCACTGAGCACGGCAACCAGCGTCAAGCTATTTTTACGGAAAATTCACAAATTTTCAATTGTCGCCCACGCGTTGTAAGCATCAATGAGAAACCTCCATGAACACCCATCGACTTCATGACTCTGGCATTTTCTCGCCCTCGACGTGCTTGTTTTCGCGAAGAAGATAAATTGTTTTCTCGAATCGAGCTATCTGCGTGACGTCATCGTCTACGTAGAATGTTTGGCAATGGAACTTCCGAGAAATTTGATGCTTCTTTCAAAATCCATATGAATCATTTGTTGATTTGGGGTTCTCAATGCCTTTTTTGGGCGAAGTCCCGTGACGTCACACTATGACACTTGTCTACACGCTGCCGGCCGGAACGCTTCAATCATTATGTAAATTGAATTTTGTGCATGAACTGACCGGCAGCATAAAGAAAGGGCACTAATCATGAGTTTTTGTAATTTGCTGGACAATTAAGTGGAACTTTGCTATCAATAGCAGTCACATACACCGAGCCACGATGCAAGAGACCCTAATTATCATTGGGGCGTACGTCGATAGAAAAATGTTTAATTTATTCACAAAGGAAGTGCCTAACACGACAATTAAAATTGTGTGTGGCACTCACAACCCGAGTTCATTGTACTATTTTTCGTTCTATACATAATTTTCTAAGTGAACGGTCTCGGTAGTCCACCGGGCAGCAGATTCTTGTCGCAACGGAGTTGTTTTTGCTTTCGTTTCTTTCACACACAAATTTTGTTGAGCCACCGCGTGATGAACGTGCGATGCATCTATAAAATTTCCGACACCACAGCTCGCACCAAAATTCCTTGCTTGCATCGAATTGGATACAATGTTGGGGCCATCACGGGCGTGCAAGCTAAAAATAACTCTCGCGCGCTACATTCGTTCAGCGGCCTCCATTTTGATTACTCGCCGTTGCAAAAAAAACTGCATTCAGTCATGTCGTTGCTTCGGATGACGAAAGGAAGTCATTCGCAACCCTCGTTCTGCCATTCGACGTCATAAATTACGACACAGATTTATTTTTAGGCGCAAATCCACCCACTCGAAGATATTTTCTCTTCGGTAGGATGTTACTACGCAGTTAATGTTCGTACATAAAGGAAGCGAGTGAGAGAGAGAGAGAACAAGTGAGTGAGAGGGAAAGAATCCTCAAAATCCGAGATTCGGAGAAAGCAAGCAAGCTCTCATTACTTTCTATTGTGAATTCCCCGAAAATTCGCTATGAAATCAATAATTTAATTGAATGAAAATTTTCTCGGCGAAAATCCCGAAACATATCAACAAACAACAGATGATTCACGAAGCGAGCTCCTTCGTCCTTATTCGGCTTTCCGACCGAACCCGCTCCCATTCCCCTCACGCGCCGACTTTGTATTGATCATATGAACTTTGTTATTGCGCGCCATTTCCAGAAGTAAACATAAAGAACAGCAACAGCGAAACATCGGAGATGTTATGCCGGTACGAAGCATGAACACACTCGCAGATCGAATCAGATGTGACATGCACACACAAGGAACAGCGAAATGATGTCACTGTGGGTGTGATGATGTTGCGCTGTAAACGTGAACAGCAGTAAGCGAACAGAACATCAACAATAGTTTTTTCTCCGCTGTTACTTGACGATGGGTTGAGAGTAACCTACTTTTGTAAACCTCCTTTCTTCACGAGCTTCACTCCACATACAGAAGAAGAAAAATTGTTCCCTTGAACGTTCTGCAAAAGTTTTTCCTTCGAATCCGAGGAAAACTTGTTCCCTCGAAACGATTCCATAACGGGACTAGTAAGCGACGCAATTCCGAAAATATTTCACAATCATACGCGCCATCAATACAGCCTAAAATTCCATAAAAAGCCGAATCGACGAGCCGCACGGAAGAAACTTTATGTTAATTCGGCTTTGCTTAAAGCATTCGCAAGTTTTCGTTTTGCAAGGTTCCGCGAGCTGAGCCAAGTCTTATTAGCACGTTTTAATTGCGTTACTTAAATAAAACGGGCTGTTAAGCATTGGTAAAGGCATAACGATAACTTTTTGCCACTTTTTACATTTCGAGGCTCGAACAAATTTATTTATAAACTCATCTTCGCTTGCTTTGCACTGCTTGTTTGTTTTTGGGTGGCCCAATGACGATAAATTTGTTTTTAATTGAATAATAAACGAATCATTCAAGGCTACTGATATGGCGAAGAAGTGCGGGTTGATGGACGTGGAGCGATTATTAAACTGGCAGAAAAAAACTTCAAAAATCGAAGCCACCTTTCGATTAAACTCGGTGATTTTCCAAT
>JPYR01000342.1:25433-80297 GCA_000775305.1 Belgica antarctica
TCACAGTTTGCCCCCGAATACGCGACACTTTTAAACTTTGCACCCCTTATTGCAATCGCACCGTAACCATCAACGTGAATCACTCTTTCGAACATTCTTCTTTTAATCTACGTTCGTTAATTCAACGTTTTTGTTTGATTTGATTCTTCGTTTAGACTTTTCGGAGATTTATTTTCAACATCACGGACTCATTGTTGGGAATCGAGATCGGGTTTCTAGAAACTAGTTGCAGCTAAGAAGAAAATGAAAGGAACCGCGACAAAATCACGACATTTTCCATCCATTATTCACAGTCGTGCCGTGGACCAGATCAGGTTCGGGGAGTTGAAAAAACTATCGAAATTAATGGCTGCCTCGATAATTTCTGACACTAATTAAGGTAATTAAAACGGTCTAATTATTCACCAAAGCTCCACATTTCTCACGATCTATAAATCAATCTTTTAAGCTTCTGCTTCGAATCAAAATATTTAACAATTTCTTGTTCTTGAGCGAAGGTTTTTGCTCTCCGCCAGACGAAATCAAGCTACGCAGCCGACTGTGGAGATGGAAATCCTGAAAAATGACTGCATCTGATGATTAAAAGTGATTTTTGGAAGCATGAATAAATCGAGAACATCAAAATCGAAATTCACGTAAACATCTTAGATTAGATCCGCTTGATTAATTAATAATCATTGGTAAGCTCTCCACTGAAACAATAGCAAACGCTTCGATGGTTAACAGACTGGAACCTTAAAAAATCGGCCATATCCGAATCAAACAAACTTTTTCTCGAGCAAATCACTTGGCATTAATCCCTTGTTGTTGAAACTACAGATTTCAGTTTTCTGTTTTACGTTTTTCTTCTTTCCTTTAATCACAAAACAATCAACTTTTGAGTTGAGCTTATTGATTATGAAATTGGAGAAATTATTCGATTTTAGTTCTCACAGACATGAACGGAAATGTCAATTTAAGAGTTGTGCAATAGTTCATCGCAGAACAGCTGGTGACAACAAATTGATTGAAAAAGAAACTTTTAACCTTTGCAAACATTGAAAAGATACAGATTAGTTCTTTATTAAGTCAAGTGACAACACATAACCTCAAACTGAATACATTTTTATAACTTTTTTAAAACTTTTAATGCTCTGATTTTTGGATGTCCTTGATAAACAACTCTTCCAAGCCTTTAGCTATGCAAAGTGCACTTGTAATTTCATCGAAAACATTTCTAACCTCAAAAATCCTCCCCCAACAATCATGTTATCGAAAGCCACACGTGCCCTAATAAGCGAACAAAAAAGATTTAAGTATCTGAACACATTACATTTTATGGGGCTGCGACTTACTTACGATAATTGCTGAGAATAAAACAAATTAACCTGGAACACTTTATCGCCTTTAATCCTTCTATTTTTTATTGTGGCAGCAATAACTTCGTGAGTGCAATCATTACGTTGAAAACATTAACTGTATCGATTAGCTGATTTACAATGAAATCTAATCCTTTCAGGAAGATTGTTCGCTCTCGAGTATCAAGGACGTGCTCGTGATATTGATTTATTTGCAAATCCGCATGTAAACTCTTTCTCTCCAGCCGTAGAAACTTAAATCCTTTCTTCAAAAACACTTACAGTTCTCGTTCGTTGCTTCCCTACGTGCTCGACGCTTGTCGATGGGGTCGTGCGAAGGAAGAAGCAAGCCAAGTAGAAGAATAACAGCCATATAATCATCATGATAAGTCCTTTTAATCGGATAGATTTTATTTTTATGTGTGACCTTTGCGAGTGTGAGGTTTTATTTCACATTTTCATGTAAATTGTGCCACTGAATTCGTTCATTGGTGACCTGCAGTTCACGGCTATGACGAGATTGCTTCATTTATCACCTCATAAAAACTGGAGTTTTTCGTCGCAATAAAGGAATCCTTGTTAGCTGGTGCGAAAAATATATTTCGGGAAACATTCTCAAGTTTCTCGCTAGAAATTAATATTTTCTGGCAGCTTTGCGACCAAATGAATGCTCAAGTGAATCAAGTGAATAATCTGTAGAGGATTTTTAGCTCAAATAACACAAGTTTTCGGGTGTCTTCATGCTCAAAGTGTGCCAAAGATTTATGATGACACACTTACACTTGTGAGTATAACGAACGAAGAAAAAACTTTGTTTAATCTTCGCATTATGGTAATTTGATAATGTTTTTCTTTTTTCGTCGAAGCAAGAACAAAACGAAGAAAAATTGTGTTAGGTTATGATACGTTTAATGATAGTGAACATGCATTTAAGAGATTATGCGTACATTCAGCAAGGAATCGGTTGCGATTTGATTTCCTTCGTCTGATCCTATTTACCAGAGTTCAAATCTTGTTTTCCTCGATTGATGCGATTAATTCCTGCACGCTCCAAGTGCTGGTCGTCGACCAATCTGTGATTTATTATGTGAATGGGAATTTTAATAACGCCATTAACGGTTGAGACATTCACTTCGACTTTACCTGAATCGAAAGCCATCACAAGAAAAAACAGAACTTGAGAATGAAAATTTATTTCGTGATCCATCAATCGATCCGAGACCCAAATGGATTCGTCTTTAATCTACATAAACAATTAAAGGTTGAAAGAAAAACAATCCATTTTCTCGGAATTATTAATTTATTGCTTCTCTTTTCGTCTGTTCTTCTTATTCATGACAGTTAATTATTATTACCTTCGTTTCTGATGAAGCAGCAACAACAACAACCCAAATACATTAATGGACAAATCGAACACAAAATTGGCCCGAAAATATGCAAATTTCTTGAGGGAAAGGAAGGCAGCAATAAAATGAAGTCAGCGGGGCTACTCGACTAGAGGGTGGGTTCGAATTTTCATTGTTCTTCGCAGGATGGAAAAGAAAACAACAAGTGGGAACGTGCAAGAACAGAAGCAGAACTGAAATTTTTGGATAAGTTGTGGTGAGATTAACTCAATAGGTGGACGACGGTCTTGCACTTTCTAGACCAGTTTGAAAAGTTTCAGCTTAGAATTTGATGTGGTATTGAGTTTTGAAATAAATTTTTAAGTTTAGGATAAGAAATTTTGAGTTTATGACTGCAAAACAAAAATTTAAACTTCAAAATTCTTCCCAAATCTGTTTCAACAAGTTAAACTTCAAAACATTTCCATCTGGGAATCTAAAGCCAATCTCAACATCTTTCTAAAGGGTTGTCATCTCACCTCGATTTGACTTACTTTGAGAGTGTCCTATGAAAACAATATTCACTGCGGTGGGCGTTTTTAATATTTATTAACATCATTATTTTTCTACCTCTCTTCGGGATGGCTTTTGGGAGATGAGAAGAGTTCTTAATGGTTGTGCGTCTTCTGGTGACCATTAGCAATTGACTTCAACTGCATCCAATAAAACAATAAAGTTTTATTTCTTGAGCCTTAGCAATTGGCAATGAAAATAGTGAATGGAGGGATCCGAGAAGTCAGCGTCGTATTGACTTTTTGACGATGTTTAAGACAACATTTCAGGTAGCGACTTGACGTCAAGTTTGATCATTTGATTCGAGGCACCGACGACATCAAGTCGCTGCTAGGAAGTGGAACATTTCGTTCATCCTTCTTAGCTGACGCAACAAAGGCGAGTTTTTAAGGAACTACACGATTGTCAAATAAATTATCAAACTTAATTTGATGTGCGGACAATGCACAACCTTTATTGGCATCCGATCGATGGTCAAACAAAACGTAAGAATTTCTCAATGATTTCGTTTTGTAACCTTTTCATGAATCGAAACGAACAAAAAAGTAGCAAAAAGAGAAACATCAGCAATTGTTTGAAATGATCCTTGAAATTTGATTGAAATCGAATCAAACTTTTTCTTCCTTTCTGCTTTCCTTTCACATTAGTTGAAGAATTACTTTCAATTAAATGCTTCGACATAAAAGGTTATAAGTAAGCTAGGTATAGCATAAAAGGGAAAAAATATCTGGAGCACGGCATGGCTAAAAAAAGCAAGAGAAGATTTGTGTGGGAAGAATGAAGAATTGTTAGAAATGAATTGGGAACTGTGCGCGGGGAATGTTCTATGGTTTTTGCTGATAAATTTTACAATTTAAAAAACAAAAGTTTGGACATATTGAAAAAAACTAAAATTAAACTTTAAAACTAGACAAATGTGACTTAACCACCGACCACTCCTTAAAAAAGTATGAAAAGCCATTGCACAATAGTCTCGTGAATTTATTGAAGTCTCAGCAAGAATGATGGGTAGCTGGAATTGCATTTTAATGAAAATATTTCTCGTGAGTGGAAGTAACCTTCAATCTAACAATGAAGGTTTTAAAGACCTTTGGAATTAACTCTCAATGAGTCCCAGCGATCTTAATCCTTCGAGAGAAGTTACAAATTTCCAGTGAACTTTTTTAATTGCCTTCGATATTTCAACACCAAGTCTTCGGTTTTTGCAAGGGTATCGCTTTCAGGTAATATTGAAGTTTGCTGGAAACAGTAGCTGGATGTGTAGCATGGCAGATTAGGGATCAAAATATTGGTGAAAAGTATCTTGTTTGTATCCAAGCATATTTTCATGCTAAATTTGTAAACTCATTGTTATTCGCCAGGATTTCTTTTCGCTCAAAGAAATAAAAATAACAAAACTGAGAAGAAATTTCTGGTGAAGAACCTTTTTGCAAGGTTGTAAACTGGCCAGTTTACGGGCTAATCTACTAAGCAGGGCTGCTGGAAAAGCCGTTTGAGTCTGCCTGGCGTGAAATTTGCATGATTTGCAGCCCTGAGAAACATTCAAAAACCTTATTACAGTAATAACAATTTCATGAAAGCACCTTGTGGTCTTGCAGACCCGAAAAGGCGAGAAGAAGCCAAGCGTCTTGTGTGCCAGTTCGACACAGAAGCAATTGTTCTTTGAGCAATATTTCAATCATCATTAAAAATAATTATGTGGCCGTTCAAATTTACCATAAAATTACTCTGCATTGTCCATTCCGATGATTGATGTCGACGATCGAGCAGAAAGTTTATGGAAAACCGATAAAAGAGTGTTGATCATTGAATCGTCAAATTAATGTTTTAATGTAAACAATTAGTCGGTTCAACGGTGAATACTTTCA
This sequence comes from Belgica antarctica, assembly GCA_000775305.1. NCBI lineage: Eukaryota > Metazoa > Arthropoda > Insecta > Diptera > Chironomidae > Belgica > Belgica antarctica. Next base: position 30,537 of record JPYR01000342.1, read on the forward strand.
GATATTATTAAAATGCACTTTGAAAGGATTACATTTTAACGAGCGGCGTAAAACCTTCTAATAGAATCGAATCGCAGCGGAAAAACGGCCAACAAATAAATTTACAGGGAAATAAAATTTCGCAAAAGCTTTATCCTCGGCCTGATCCTCGGAAATGTAATTAATTGAAAATGTTTTTCGAATTGTGGACGCGACCGAAGCTTTTAATTTCGATTCTTAATTACATTAATTCATTGGAAGCCGTCGTGTATACAATAAACTCCACATTTTTTGTAGTCGTTACTTTAATATTCATTTCCAACGCTTTTTGTCCGCGCGGAACGCTGTATTGGTGGAAACGTCAAAGGAAAATTTTGAGTTTCGTGTGCGAATAAGGCGAGAGCGGGCTTGAGTGTGTGTTTATGATGCCAAAAAAGCAAGCAACAAGAGGCGAAGAATGCGAAGAGTAAAACAACACCATAAACCCCGACTGTTTTCCTTCGTTACATCGCACACACAACCATCCGTGCCTGGCCTGGCTACGAGCTGGCGCAAGCGAGACGACACCATGTTCACGAGACCAATGGGAGAGAAATGACAATCATCGGCCTCGCTCCGACTCGTTACTTCTTCTCGTCTCCGCTTCTGACTTGTTTTCGTTAGCGAAGCACGACTCACACAGTTTTTTCGGAATCATGAGGTCATTCTTTTATGGAATATTGTTAAGTGTAGTTTGTTTTTCGACTTAGTCGTTCCATTTGATTCATCTCGATAAGTCTCTCTGGTGTGTAGCGTGTGTATCATTTTTTGTGCTTTTACGTTGGCCCGTCGCACGAACCCGTCGCCCTCACTCTACATATGATCGCTGAGACATGTGCGAAAAGGATTATTGAGCGAAAAGAAAAACAACTTTGAGGCGAAGTTTTTGTTTTATAATTTCAATCGAACAGTTTCGACGATTGCAAGTTCAGTGCATCGCCAGTTCGGGAGTTGAAAACGCAAAAATCTGAAGTGAAAATAAAAATTGCGTGGATTAGCGAAAAGGAAAAAGAAAGTGTCGCAAAAGAAACCATAGAAAGATTAACAACAAAAGTTCCAACAGCTTTGGAGTGAAAAGTTTCTGGCAAGCAAGAATCGCGAACGAAAAATTTATCAAATAAAAATCGCTGGTGGAATCAATAGCGGAACTAATACAAAAATCAATCAACTGGTGAGTACACGAAGTTAACTTCATCATGCCGCGCATAAATTGCCCTATCGAACGATGAAGCCAGTGAACATAACGAACGTCGACCATAAATCAGTGCAAATGAAAAATCAATTTTTGTCGACGGCAGACTTGAATGAGTCGTGCTGGAGCGGGCTCGTGTTGTCCAACGACGATTTGAAATGGAAAAGAAACATTCAAGAGATAAGAAAGTCCCCGAAGAAAATGTTTTGTGATAGAAAAGAATGTCCACAAGCAAATTTAAGCATCATTACTATTCCATTTCCCTTATCTTTATGCATAACAATTATTTGTTGTTTTCTCGATGAAATTCTGCCTCGATTTCCATGGCTTGCGGACGCCGATCACGCCGTCATTTATAATATTTCACGTCAAATTCCTTCGAAGAAGAATTCTCGAACCACTCAAAAGCCCATAAAGTTATTATTTCTGTCTTCGAGATGGAACCTAATAGCGATTTTATGGAAATTCGCCGATGACGGCTCGTCGCCAAAAGCGAGGTGGACAGAAATTATGGACCGATACGGCCTGACTTTGATTGCGAGAGAGAACAAATGTTTAAGACATTAATTTAATCCTTGTTATCATAATTACGACGAACCCGATTTTAAATCATCAACTTTCTGTTGAAACCGTTTGTCAGAGTTTCTTCTCGAGTTTTTGGTGGCTGGCACGTAGACGTGTGGTTTTGCCACTTTTAATGTTCCGGCGGGTGAATTGAATGACACTTGGTGTTCAAAGAGTTCATTTAAGTTTCTTAAAATCAATTTTTAAGCATCGAACAACTTGATCATTAGAAGTTCTCAAATCCGAGAAGTTTGCCAAGTTAAGCAACATGAAAACGTTCACCAACTTAGCGTAATTGAAATCTCCAGTTGTAGCAACTTTGTCGCAATCCATCTCGTGGATCTATCAAATCTACCGACGACCTAGACCAACACACTCCGATGTTTGATTAATTACCGTCATAAAAACTTCAAATATCAACCTCATAATGCGAAAAAGCGTTCGTTAAGATTAAACTTAATGGATCAGCTTAGCTGTTTTCTCTCGTGGCGATTTTGTTGTCATTCAGTTGACTCACGTTTTACCGCGGACTCGAGTCAAACACAAAACGCAATCTCGACTCGAGACGGTAGTGTTCTCCATCAAATCAAACATCGCCTTGGAGTTGCCTTTGTTTCTCTAAATCGACACCGAGTTATTTTCTCTCCCTAACAAATTGATATTGGGCTATAAAATGACATAATAATGTTGTTTGATTCACGGTTCGTTTATCCAAAGCGAAATGGGCTGCGCTCTTTCTTTCTTTTTTTGCGGTCCATAAAGTTTCTGTTTTAAGAAGAGAAATCAATTTGGCCACGAATTCTTCGGGTTTGATTTCAGCGCAAGTTAATTTCGATGGCTTTTTAAGAAAATTAGCATAAACACGCGTTAGCTGATAAGAAAAAACGTCGACAGAATCACAAAAGAGCGAAACACACTTAAAAAGAAACTTTTCTGTTCCTTTTCGGCACTCTCGGCTTGCGGGCCACGACGACGATGTATAACAGAAAAATAATAAATGTTTAAATTCGGAGATAACAGAAGTTTGAAGTTCTTTGTGTAGTTTGTCGCCAAAGAAGCGGTCTTCGAAGGAGTTTCGGTCTATAAGCAGCCGAGAGTGGGTGAACCAACAAATAAAAGACAAAAGGAACACGAAAAGTTACGCGCCGTAATTGATTCAATGGTTTCTCGACCAAAACAGTCGCCAAGGTGCCAAAGAAACAAATTCGATGGCATCTCGTGTTCGGCAACGAATGCATTTCTGATTACTTCTTAAGTTGTTTCCAATACCCGAGATAAAGCCACCGCAAAGAACAAACTAATGAATGTACTTTTGATTGATATTAATAATTTCAACTTTTTCGTCCGCTCGAGAGAAATGAATTTATGAGTTTATTCGTACGTGTTATAACTTTACAGATATTACTCTTAATATTTCGAGGCCGCGAGATGGAGAAAGAAGCGAGAGAAGAAGAAAAAAACATAAATAAAGTAAAAAGACATTTTTGATAAGCGAAATGAATTAATGATGGTCCGAAAACGTAAAGAAACTCGTTTCTCTTCTCTCGTCTCGACTTTAAGTTTGGATCGCTTCTTTCGGGGAGATTTTGACATGCGTCAAAATTGTGTCGTAAGTGATCGTGGATCTTTTAAAATATGTTTGCTTTTAAGTGGCTGGCAGAGAGGCCCGAAAATATGAATCATAAGCGACGACTGGCTGACGCTTATCAGCATGTCGTGACAATTCTTCGAAGCCCTAAAAGCGTCAGCCGAATGACCAGCGGTGAACCGACACTTTCCGCCCTGTTAATTGCATGCACAGCCACCGGACGGAGAATCGATTCTTCACCGTGCAACCTAAGCTTCTCCAGAAGTTTGATTGATTTTAGTTCCACAATTCAATTTCTCTCGATTGAATTAAACTCACAACCGAACTTGCTTCATTACGCATTGGCTCTTACAATTCCGCGCACGGAAACTGAGACGAACATGATTTTTCAATCAACGGTTGTGAACTCACAGCAGCGGCAAAAAAGGAGAACAAAAATGGTTATTCAATTTTCCATTAACTGCTGCTGCTTGATGAGCAGCACTACGAGCCCGGTCGTTTGCGTAATGAGTCAGGGAGTTCTAAATCATTTTCCACAATCATACGCTCGTTTTCTCGCCCATTCACCGTGGCTCCATTCTCAAATCCAATTTGGGAAAATCATGAAATCCCATTAATTGCTAATCAAGATGCTCAAAAGAAACTGTGAACTTTCCAACATACACAAATTTCTCGCTCCCATTGAGCTTCCTTTTCAGCCATTCTCAGCGTCTCTGTCCGCCGTTCATTGTTTCGAAAGTCGAACTAATTAATAAAGAAGAAAAAAAGGTGGAATAAAAGGTCGAAATTAATTCATGCCAACGTTTGGGGCTTACAATGCATGACAATGAGTGATTAGGCATGGAAGATTCGACAAGTGTACGCTTGAAGTAACTGGAAGGCTTGATATTGGTTATTTTTTGACAAATTTATAGTAAATTGAAGTTTTTTTTAAGAAACTGGAGTTGATTGATAAATATTTAGTGAACTTTTACAAATAATAATTTTCACTTTTGTGTATTGAATCAATCAAAATTTCATGTTTTTTTAAAAGTGATTAACAATCTCGTGAATATTTGCAGGCCTCAACCCTAATGTTGTCAACAAATTGCCATAAAATCAAGCAACTTTTCCGCTTGTTAATGCCAAATTTAATTAACACAGCTAAAAATAAAACTCTCAGCCATGGCGCTTCACGGCAAAAACACCAAACTTGACCTTATAAAACTCTCCACAGACACTCGAGAAAGCATAAGCCAAGCCACGCCAAGGCGCATAATTAATGTTTTCACATTAAAATAATTATTTTCGAATGAATCTTCATAGAAGAGTAAATATGAAAATGAAAATTAATTACTTCGTACTTCTGTGAAATCAAAGTCTCGAGGCTTCAGAAAGCCGTGGGCATTCTTGACTTACCAAATAAAATAAAATCAACTGAAATTGAATCGGAAAAAATTATTTCATGCCGGCTATTTATCATAATTTCGTTTCACACCGTGTAAATGCCTCGTTCGGCTGGCCATTCCGTTGGTAATCATCATTGAACTCTCCAAATTGAAGTGTGGCTGCTTGATTTAGTTATGGGACATTAATTACGCTGACTCGATCACCAGACGAGAGTCATTAGAAGCGTGATAAATGCGCAAATTATTGGTGTCTAGTGTGGAATCAAGGCCTGGGTGCAATAAAACAATCAAAACGTTCGAACTTGATTAAATTTGTCTTCGATGTTTGCTGCCTTTTAGCAAACAAACGGCGGTGGGATCGATAAAATGCGAAACAGTCGTAAAAATGTATCGCTTTTACAGCACATCTCGCGAAGAAAGAGCGAGAAGAGATTAAAATTCAATTTGTTTAATTTCAAATTAATTTTTTTATAAACTTGTTTGATTTTAAGCGCGTTGGCCGTTGATGAAATGGCCATAACGTCGGTTTCCGAACGTCGTCGGTAGCCGTCCAATGCGGTGTAAATGCAAATCAGAGATCTTTTACGATTCAGGGAGATTTAGACTAATTATGTGCAAAGATTCTTAACAAATGTGGCTCGAGCATAATTCATAAAAGTTCTCTCTTTTTATGGCCAGTGGAATTTTTATGATCTTTTATTCCCCCACGACTGGTGGTTAAGAAAATCTACATGATTAATTAGCATTAGTCGCTGTAATCAATTAATTTATTTCTCAAAGCCCGTGACGAATACATTCTCAGCGAAGCCCATTAAAAATCCTTGTGCTCGATTTCATAGCGCGTTGTTTAAATCATAACAAAGATCAAACGACCGGGACAAGAACTCATAAATTTTGAGGCAAATTACGCATGGACGGTGAAAGACATTCCCGAGAAGGTGGAAACGCCGAAAAAGTAAATTCGAAAATAGAGAAATAAAACACTCGGGAGTCGTATTTACATATACGAGAACGAACGAGCCGACCACAATGCTCCAACTGTGATGTAATTTGTGTCATAAATTAGTTTAGTCGCTCTTTGGATCACCACCGTTTATCAACAATCACATTCCTGGAGTTGTTCGACGCATTCAACATTCAACCGGACTTTTCACGGCGCTGTTTTGCTTCTGAAGTCACATCCTAAGAATCCACTGCTTACAAACTTAATGATTCTCTCTTTTTGTTAATTTTGATTAATTGGAGTTCAAGAAGAAGCTGCAAAACAGTTTTTTCTGCATAAAACAAGCGGAGTTGGTGTTGAACTAAACAGAAGACTTGTAATACACTTAGAAATTCCAGTTTTTATATAAGAAATTGTGCAATTTGAATGCCGACAATGCATTGTTGACGTATAAGCTCCAAAATGTGTAAATATTCGATCGGCGTAACGCACCCGAATGAATAGTTTGGCAAGAAGCGGAGAAATAGTGAATAAATTAATAATTTGTTTGATATTTTGATATTTATCATGGATATTCTGATGTTATAAATGATCGCATACGAGACTCGGAGAAATTTATTATTTTTGGGCTGCGATTCTTCACGCGCCAAAGTTAAGTCTGTTAGCCGTGGCTTCTGTTTGATGCTTCTCAGCGTCCAATTTATTTCTCCACAGAAATTTATGCGATCGCTTCTTAAAAATTCGAAATTGAAGCTTTTATGACGCTTTATCAGAAAGCCTGATCTTCACTGCATCGCAAAGTGATTTTTTGACGTCTGTGCATCTCAATCATCTGCTGCACTTATCCTGTGTCGAATTTTTCCAATTGACCCCTGAAATAAAAGCTTTGTCGGCACTTTTTGCATTTCTTTTTCGCGCTGCCAAGAACGCTGGTTGAAGTGAAACAAAATTAAAATACAAATAAGAAGTGAATTTCTGTCTTCTGACGGACACAGCGTCCAAATCAAGCAGCTTTATGTGCGGAAGACGAAGAAGTAGGCAATATTTATAATTTTAAAGAGTGTCTCGGTACATCGGGCAACACTGCCGGCTCCACTATAGAGACGGAATATTAATAATTTTAATCATAATCAAACTGGTTTTCTTCTTTTGTCATCTTGCGAAATGCGAAATCCAAGATTCTCCCAGCTGAATCATATCTCTACACACTAACGTTACTCGTGAGGGTCTGCGATCAGCAGTTTCCGACATGCTGGGCCGCAGAAATAAATTAAATGGTAAACTGTGAATGTGTTGCTACTGTTAAGGCCGACCGTCCGGCAACAAGGCGCAATAATCCGCTCCTTTCACACCATCTCACACACCGATGTCTTCTGCTGATATCGCCTCAAAGGCCATCCGCGAACTCTATTCGGTTCTTTATGTTTCCTTTGGAATTTAATGTGATGTGCCACCGTTCTAGAAAAACGAATTCTATTTATTAATACATTTTCTAAAGCACCAGCCGCTCCCAAAGAAGTGAAACAGCTTCCCGCTTTCTCATTTTAATCAGACTTACTGCAATGCCACCAGTCGGGAATGTAATCAATGACGATGTTGATGTGACTTTTGGGTGCATCAATTGACTGTCAATGGTTTAGGTTGAGATTTTGTTGGGTAAATTTTTAGCAAGATGATTAGACATGTAAACAATAATTGATGAAACAGAAAAGTATTATCTGAATCGGTTCGAATCCTTATAGAATATGGATGACTTGAATGATGTTGTGAAGTAAATCTGAAACCGAAGCTAAATCAATTTTTTCAAAATTTCATTCAGTCCTTAAACTTGATCATTCTCTTGAGTTATGTCGCTTCAAGTTTCTTTTTTTCGTCGACCCAAAGATGATAAAGCACGAACAAAGCTAAAAATAAGAAAACCCTGATTTTGTCCATTAACATCATATTGGTAATTTGCATACCAGAAGCGAAACAAATTGGAAGACAAGTTTTGTTTATCGGGGAGGGAATTTACAGCAAATGGACTTTTTTCTCTTCGTCGCTTTATTTAACGTTTCATATTTTATCTGATGCGGTTATTGTTATGTCAAGTTCGTGTTTTTATCTCCTTCTCTCTCTCTACCGTCGAAAAGCAAGGAATTCCTCTGTTTATAATATTCCGTTTGTTCATTTCTCAATTCAATCAAATAAAATAAATCAAAAATGTCTGGAAATACCTTTTCTCATTGTCACAAATGGTCAGCAGCTCCGAAGGAGAAAACACCAAGAATCGTAAACGAGAAGTCAAGAGAATTCTTCACAGGTGTGATTCGTTCGTTATCGGGTTCTTTTCAACTTTTCTCATAATTTTATGCCCTTGTTGTAAATTTACTTTGCACACAATGAAATCGATCGTGAATCTTGCGGCAAACTGATCGTAAAAGTCACGCTAACAATTAGCCTATCAAATGTGCGAAAACTTTTCACGAATGTGCTAAAAAATCATCGAAGAATTTCGTGGAAACAATGTTGAAGATTGTTCAAGATTTAATTGAGTTTAAATGTTTAGATTCAAAGTTCAGTAGATTTAATTCGAGTTGATGTAAACTAGATTTTAAAGGTTCAAATCCTACGAAATACGAATCTCTGCCAGAGGAGTTCTTTTTTGCAAACAAAATTGTAGGAATCCTACCAAATTTCGATTGTTTTGAGACTCAACGAAAGAATCTCTCTGATAATGTTTCCCCGCGTCCATTAAAATAATGTTGTCATTAGTCGGGTCCCCGCGCAGTCGATGACTCAGTTACACAAATATGCTACACTCGGAAAACCATTCCGGGTTAAGTTATGATTAAATTATTCATCGGGTAACTCACCGCGCACCGAAGAGAACAAGAATCGAATGAAGTTTCAATAATCAACAAGAAAGAGAGCCGACGATATTCAAATTTTGGTCTTTTATCGAGGTGAAGAAGAGAATCAGCCACAAGAAGGTGGAGAAGAAGAATAAAGAAATCTTGCACATCATATTTTTTCGTGTTATTTTTAGTGGCATTTAAACAATCTGTCTTTGCCTTTGGTCGCTGACCGGCTCGGAGGGCACCTCAAGCACAGGATGATTAAGGAATTCTGCGAAAAAAGTTAATTTAGGCACTCACGCACACTCAGACAAGGCGTTAAGTCCTTTCGGTGGCCTAGAAAAAAAACTGCTGCATTGACACAGAACCCAGAACAGCACAAAAAGAACCCGAAAAGATGCAAACATTCATGAAAGAGATTATCCCAATGCAAACACAAAGAAAAAATCATTACAGCGAGGACACAGAAACCTCAACAAAGTTCTGCTAATCCAGAAACTGTTCCATGAAGCTGGCCCGGGTAATTGAAAAATGTTGAAAAAGGAGAGAAAACTGATAATCCATTAAAGGACATTGCCGAATAGATTTTTGTCACCACCCGAGAGCCCGAAAAAAAATGTTTTAAGGGCGAAATTTGGTTTTCTCACTGCGTTCATTCTTTGTGTGTGGCTGCAAAGCAATTTTTCTATGCAATTATTTTCCACTCGACTGAACGGTTTCTCTTTGCCGATAGGCAGAAAAGGAAAGTCCTATTGTTGTGGCACTCTGGGCAACCATATTGCAATTACTCGACACGTCAATTGTGCGGTAGACGAACGATAATTTAATGTTTTTCCAATTATAGCTGAAAAATGCGCAGAATAGGATCTCAAGGAGTTCCAGTTGCAGTTTTGCGGACTTTTAATGGGTGTTTTCATCGCCAATCTACAACTTGACATGACTATAAGTGCGAGAGATGTCAAGGACGAAAAAATAACTCGTTCGACGTCTCATTTCCAGAATCCATTTATCTCAGCACAGCTTTTTGCGCGCACAGTCGCGCTCGCTTCTCTCCTAACGCTCAGTTTGGTTTGTTTATACAAAGAAGTTTAAGCTTTTACACCCACCACTCACTTAATTTTTAATCGACAGTCCCCAAATTATTCATGACTTAGATACCGAATCGAAAACACATTCGTTTCTCTCTATTTGTGGCGAGACAAGCACCGAAGAAAATTCTTTTCAATATCATCGAATATATTTTTATGATCATAATGACATAAAAGACCCGCGCGACGACAAACGGGGATACCAAAAGCATTTCTGCTTGGTTCTGCTGTCTCACTCGGCGATTCGCTTTCTACGACCACCCAATTTTTGTTTGGAATGTCTCAGTTCGATAAAAAAGAAATGTTTAACCGATGAGGTCGAATGTTAATGATGTCAACGGTCTTCTCCGTTACGTTGATTTCAATATGCAGTTACGTTGAAGAAAAACGTGAGAAGACGTGTGACAGCACTCACAACCACCCCATGCTCTGAAACTATGTCTCGTTTATGACAAAAAGCACAAACTTTATGACGCTTTTGATTCGCATAAATTCACTCGTATCGATGATTGGACATTCCCTTTTGTTGCAACTCTTAAGCGACACTTGGACGGTACCGCTTGTAAACCGAGTTCAAAGACCGTTAGCACAAAGAACTGTTCGCATTCGTGACAATTAGTGATCGACTTGTAAAATAGAAAGAAATTAAACGAGAAAAGGAGGATTAAGAACTATCAGCATCACTATTGATAGCATGACAGCGTTAAGGCGCTATGCATAAGTTCACAGCAATGGGCATCATAATGGCACATTAAATTATTAATTGCATAAAATTACCGACGACAATACAATTGAGAAGCGGAATGCAAAGGAATATTTACGTGACTCAAGCATATCAAAAGTCTTTAGCAGATCTTTTGGCTCGCGCTTTTGCACTCCACTTTGTATTGACGCCATATCACTTCAATTACGGGCTGTCGGAACCTTTCCCTTTCTAAAAGCTATGTTTGCGGCCTGACTTTTACATAATCGGGGCTGATAAGTTTTGAAAAATCACCTCGAAAACGGAAACATGTCATAATCAACCTAATGGACTCAATGCGTCACAACAAATTATAAATAGGCAACATAAATTTTGTCCGCTCTACGTTTTGTGCTTCGAAATCGGGCGAAAAAACGTGTTCAGACAATTAATGTTTGCTGTTCCATCGGCACAAAAAGGAATTTCAGCTCGTTTCTCGTCTTGTCATCCAAGAAAGAACTTTTGTTGGTTCGGTTTCATTGTTCGGGGGCATGTACGAAAACAAGGAATGCATTTTCTTGTCGAAATGATCCTTTTCACAACACTCTGTTTGCACTCGTAGCAGCAATTTACAGCAAAATGTGACAAACAGCTCCTAAACAAATATTTTTTCAACATTTCTCGTTGCAGATTTTTGTGTCGACGCAACTTTAATTGCTGTTGAAGTTTGTGTAAAATTTTATTGCCGTGGCGCTGCACTCAACAGAAGCCCTGATGGCGGGCTTCCTCAAATCGTCAGACCTCGGGCCGCATCCACATAGCTACGGTGGACCGCATCACCCGCACCACTCACACGGCCCCCTGCCGCCCGGCATGCCGATGTCGTCGCTGGCACCCTTTGGATTACCACATGGTTTAGATGCTGTTGGCTTCCCGCATCAAGGTATGTGGGGTAAATATGGATTCCAAGTTTTAGTGACACAATTTTATTATTAGAAGTAGTTAAGTTGAACCCGAGTATGCTTTGTTTCGTCGGGTTTATTATAATTAATCCATTTGATATGTTTCATACATGTGACTCACCGAAATGTTCCCAGGCCTTTTCAATTAATTCAAATCAACTGTAAAAAGAGGCTTTAGAGAAAGAGAAAGAAAAGAAGAGCTCACAGTGATCGTGAGACCGCGCAGCATCCATTGTTCGAGTAGATGGAAAATGCTTAAAGGCGAGCGAAAACCAGTAGCCAAATAGATTTCATCAAAGTCAATCAGTAAATGAGTCTGAGCTGACTTAACGGCATGCTAAAAAAGCAGCGCGTCTCATAATTTATGATGTATCATACGAATGAGTGTCTGCCCGGTCAATCGTGCCACTTTTTGTTACCTTTTATCGCGCCTGACACTCAGACACACATCATACAGCTGGGCTGTGAGATTTGGATAGAGATATGACGGGATTTTAATAAAAAAGCAACACCGAAGCTGCGATCCAAGGCAAACAAATTATTTTCTTGTATCACGAACATGCGCTGCTCCGACTTCTTGCCGGGGAAACTTCTTTTGATACATTCGGATACATTAAAAAGCGATTCAAATAATATAATTCCTTCTCAGGCCGGCACATTTTGATTGATTGATTTGTTTTGTGCTGCTACTTTTGCTGCTGTGGCGGCGCGATTCAAGGAATTCTTAGCAACTTGATTTCCCGCACTTTACATTGAAGCGATTTGGAAATGTTGCGATTTTTGAAATGGTGTTGGTTGAAAGTGATGTCAAGTTATATTGAAGAAGATCTAATTAAGATTTCGTCAGTTTTCTCATAAATAACGTTGAACAGCCTGTCAAGGACAATTTTTTCCTCACATCACTTACAATCGCCCCCAAATTTGTCCCAAATTTTCACTCCTTTTACAAAACTATTTACGATTAAAATCTCCTCAAACTGCATTTCTGCACTGGCATTGAAGTCTTTTTCGCCTTAATTTTCAATGCACAGCTTCCATTAACGAGAAACGATTCAATTCCGCATTTTGACGTGATGTTTGCCATCAGGAAGATTTCTCACTCTGCAAAGCTTTGCTGAATTCCCATCAGTTCTTATGCCAGCCTCTCACTCAGCTATCAATTTGTGCTCGGTTGGCTTTCTATGACAAAAATTCTTCGTGTCATTTTAAAAGCATTCCTCGTCATCGATCTCTAAAGCCGACCAAACTTGGGTACATTCATGCGTCTCACGGGACTCGTTTGTGATTTCGGTGGTAAAAGGGAGAAAAGTTCTTGTGTAGCGTCTAATGAGGCAAAAAAATCAACAAGCATTTCGTTTCACGAGCGTGGATCCACCGAAAGTAGAAGAAGCGAATCGAGAGAAGGGAGCAAGCGGCGAGAGAGAAAACTAAATTAATCATAATTTTATTTTTAAACCGCGCGGAATGAGATCAGAGATGAAGCCGAAAGATGTTTATTTCGGAGTCATTGTGGGATGATAATGAGGCTTAATGAATACGGTTCTGAGTCGCTACCGTGTGTAAGCGCTCCAGATCATATCAGCAAACGCTCGTTTCTGCGTTTCGCGATTCGGTAAAATTATTCACACGGATCTAAAGAACGGTTCTGCTGTCTCCAGTGATACTAATTGATCTTGAAATGTGAATTTCTTCGCTTAACGTGAACATAACTGCTGGCAAAATGTCAACAGAGACTCTTCCACGGTTGTTTTTTGTCTTCGCATAAAAGAAGTCATAAAATAAATTGATATTAACGAAAGGTGTTCATCTACCCAACAACTGTGGAAACCTTTCGGCGGCATTCAAAACGCAAAAAAATAACTAATTAAGGTAGTATTGTAAAGTGTCAAATAATTTATTGATTTATCAATTCTCTTTTATTCGACTTCAATCGCGCACATACATGGGCGAAAAGATAAAAGAAATTGATTCTTTCACTCGATCTCATATTTGTTTTTCGAGAATTTTCAAATTTCTTTCACTGCTTTGCCGCCTTTTATAGCGTTTGGATAGGAATAGAAAGAAAAATTACCGAAGAGAACAATCGGGGTTTAATAGATTGGAATGAATAGGCAGTGCGGGAGAAGGTAATTCAACTGTTTTGAAGTCGTTGCGAAGTTTTGGGAACTTGAGAGTCTTCTTGGGGATTCGAGGCTGGTGTTTGATGGAATGTTGAAGCTTTTTGAGGGTTTCAACTATCGAAACTGGAATTTTCGTGAAACCAAAAACATTTTTAGAATAATTCGTAATGAAAATATACAGTTCTGTGGTTTTTTGGTTAGAATCCTGCTGTTTATGATTCTAAAGTTAACATTTTGTTGATCAATTAAGTTTGAACTTTCATATTTATTTTATGGTTGAGTCGAAACACTCTCTAGAACAAAAGCTGTACTAAAAGTTATAATTCAACAGAGTTATCCGTTAAAAAATCATTAAACCCATTTGTTGTTGCTGTAATAAACCTCACAAAACAATGATTAAATTATTACTTGAACGTACAAAAGTCATTGCTTCCCGCAAACAAACGTATAATCATTTAATGATTGAACAAAAAACTCAATTAACTAGTTTGGAAATAATTTCTGCTCAAATTAACGCAATAAAAAAGCGAGTTGAAAAAAACTTTTGCAAAACATCCCGCAAGAAAAGAAAAGACTCAAAGCTGTTTGTAAATAAAGCGAACGAATGTTCATTTGAATGGAGAAGGAATTATGCTTTGTAAGTTCCACTTCATTTGAGTTTTCTTTTAAGTTTACGATGAAAATCATTAAAAAACCGATTCGCATTTTGCGAGAAGCAAACATGACTTTTATGTTGGAAAATCTTTGCTGAGCTCTTCAAAATGTAGACAAACATGAAACGCTTCAAGCATGAAAAAATAAATAATTTCTGATTCCTCCTCGGATTTTCCCCATTTTGTATTTCACGAATTTTCCCAACAATTTCGCTTACCCTCGAAACTCGAGAAGTTTTTCAATCAAAACGAATTTCTTTCTTCGAGATTTCTTTTTCGCTCGCACAACTTTTCCTTTTTACACAAATTGAAAAGAAGAAGGCAGAAAAGGAAGAGAACCAAAAACTTTCAACGTTACCCTTCAGAAAATGCCGGAAATTTTCTCTTCAGGCAGGCACAATGGGGGAAATATATTCATCACTCGCAACCTCAAACTCGAGAGCAAGCTGAGAGCGGGGCAAAGAAGAGTAACAAACACGTAATGGCATTCATTCATTGCTATGTATACATACACTTGAAAAGTTTTTGTGTGTTTCCACCCTGATAAGCGGTTTATCTTCACATTTTCCCAACTTTTCGCCTCCCTTTTACAATTCCACAGTCGTTATTGCCTCAGCCATGGTTTGTACATGTTGTTGATGTTTCATGCTCCGCTTTCAAAACAGCGGAGAAAAAATCATTAACACAGAAAATGGGAAAATATTTGTGTGTACAGTAAAAAAGCGAGAATTTTTCATAAAAAACTTTTATCATTAACGAAGTTCTGTGGAATCCAACGTTGAAGTTGACGTTTCACTGCTACGAGGGCTGAGGCAATTCTCGTTTTCGTTTCACATCAACGATAAAAATCTTCTCCGACAAATTGTTCCCTCTCTGGTGCGTTAGCACAACGGCAAGAGGGGTTGCATAAACAGCATAATAAATGTTACTGTGCACATCCCCGAAAAAAAAGAGAAATGAAAAAGCAGGCAATAAAAATTCATTAACAAAATGGTGAACCGTTTGCTTCGCTGCTGTTGTTTGCATAATTCTAGAAAATCAAACAGAATGTTTGTTATTAAAGCGACGAGCTTCATGAATTTTCGTCGCATCGTTCAAGCATGTCCTGGTTTATCGCACTGCGGCAATCCAAACTGCTTCTAATTTTCTTTCTTTTCGCCATCACGTCACATATACTCACTTTAATAATTGCTATTATTAATTTTTATGACCTTTCGGCTGTTAAAAAATAATCTGATTAACTATTATTTTCAACTGCGTATTAAACTAAAACACTAGAAACGTACACATTCGTCTGAATCGTGTCGTGGCTTTTATCTTTTGCGCTTTTTTCGCTTTGTAGCAATCATAAAAAAATATTTAACATTTTAAGGGCCTTGTTGTTATTGCGTCCATTCAAACTCTTTTTACAACTTTTTCAATTAAAATTTGTTCACAACTCTTATCCAATCACAAAGCATGCAGCTTTTGTCATTGTTCAGGCGTTACGCACTCTCGAGTTTGCCCCTTCACGCTTAGAAGCCGAAAAAGCCAAACTACACAAGTGATTTATCATTAATGCAAATTCACCTCTTTCACAACAGACACAGAAAAAGAGTCATTAATTATAATTGTTAAGAAAGAAGAAAAAGACTTTCGGGTGCTTGTTGCTGCTGATCGTTTGAAACGACATTAAAATATCGCGCTCGGCATCTTCCAGCTTAATTATTCTTCCAAGTCACTTGATTGCTGAACAGAACCTAAAATATTTTGGTAGCAAGCGACTTTTCAAATTTAAAGATGATCGAGTCTTAATGTATAAATTATAATCGGACAAGAAGAAGAAGAAGAATGTTTTCTGGTATAAAAACATAAAATCGATTTGTACTAATGTATGCAAATTAAAGATTTTTTTAGAGAAAGGCCAAGAAGAAGCTACCGAAACTCGGGTGGAATGTCTTAAAACTCTTTTGACAATTTATTCAATCAAACCGCACGGTCCAAAAACACTTTTTCTGCCTTAATAAACCATCTACGATACATTTCAATATTTCATTATCGAAATCAAAGTTAAATTTACCTCCAGTGTCTGAAAGAATGTTGTTAAGTTATCTTTTGAGGCGGGCCAAGAAGAAGCGGCAACTTTAGCCGAAAAAGTGATTTCATTTTAAAAACACTTTCGCGGGCGTATTTCCTTCGAGCGAGTATTTTGTTTGGGGTTTTTTATGGCACGGCACGTGCTATTAACCAGCTAAAAACATTCCTTCTTCTGCATGCGACGAAGACGAAGAATTATGGGACAAGAAAAACAGAAACCAGCGACGACGGTGAAGAAATCGATTTGGAAGAAAAATGTAAATTTCTCGATCATCAAGAGATCAGCACGGGCTGATCAGCGGAGTGTCCCACAGCGACAAGATTTTATGTGATTTCTTCTACAGATATGCAGATTAATGTGTTGATAAATAATCGTTTTTATCGATGGCTAGCTACTGGTTGGTAGCCTAGCCACGAAAGAAAATTCCAATTTTAATCGCGGCGTCTGATGTCCACTCGAATTTGTTTGTGATAAATTGACATGCTTCGGATTACACCATCTAACCCTCTCCTTGCCAGCCCGTTTAATTAAGTGCTAATTTTTTCGACTATTTGCCCTTTCTTAAGTTGACTAGATGCGATGCAAACGTGTGTTAGCTACTCGTCTTCATCAAAATCCAATGAAATATCGTTTTCACTTACGGAACGGGTCACGTGTCATGTTAAACGCTCGAAGTGTATAATCAAATATCCTGCAATCGAGTCAGTGAATTGGAAGTTTTTTCACACACTACAACGTGCGGGTAGCAAGTGGAAGTTCTTGAGGAGGCGAAACGTTGGTCCTTAAACAAATATTTACCTTCACTTGACACCGCATCCATAGAGAAAATCGTTTTTCCTTGTGTTGTCTTGTTTTCTCCCGTCTCTCGACTCAAGTTCGAGAATTGCCAAATTGAATTAGTTTCCCATTGAAAAGGCATTTTCCTGTTCGTAACAAGATAAACATAAATTAAATTTAGATACATTACGTCCTTCTCGATTTGATAAACATTGGCAGCATTGAAGCAAACACTCTTCGCCACCCTCACAAATTGGCCCTAATTTTCACGAGAAGAAAACTCAATCTAGCGCGGCAGAAGCAAGCACACTAAATGGGCCTTCAAGCATAATAAATACATAAATTATCACTTTACATTTCTATTTTCACGCGCACTCGACTCTGAAATGGAAGGAAATTTTTTGTTCTTGTTCAAGGGAAATTGTGGAACAACATGCGAAAAACATTTTTTTAAATCTTCCCCTCCGGGTGTGATGAAGTTATTCGTTAAAACAACATTGGTCACATTTTCCAGTGAAAATTCATTGTGTCGTCTCCCTCGCAACGTGTTGAAAGAACAACAACATTAATTCAATTGAGTTAAATAAACATACGAGATGATGTCTGCACGGTTTTCGCAGGAAAACTGCCGACTGTTCTTTATCAAAACATTTCCCAGAAAAGGAATTCTTGGATATAGTTAAGAATGTGGGGGAAAAACCTTCTTGAACATTTTATCAAGTGTATAAAATGCTTAAGATCTGGGATAATTTTTCACAACTTTAGAGTGAACTTCGTGTACTAATGTGTGTCCTAAAAAGTGTTCATTTCAACAGTACTTGTTCTAAATCAATCCCCGCAGTCCCAACTCCAGCCAGAATTTATTTTGGCTGCTTCAGCTGTAGATGTTTTTATATTTGCACATTTAATTAGCGAGCGCCATAAATTTGGCAGCAGTTTCAAGTGGCTTGATCGTAAAAAATGCTTTTTAGTACCGCAGCATAACGACGGCCAAACTGCGCCATTTGTAATTCGAGGCCCGTGATTCTATTAATTTAGTTTTGTACGCCATGCCAGAGAGATAAAGTCAGTTGGTGAGTGAGGGTCTTAAAATGTCATAAATTTGTATTAGACACGAAATTAAAGTTTTCAATCAAAATGACATGGGCTGATGTGTTACCCCCTGCCGACGACTTTTTTATGATCACTCGTATCCTTTCAGCCTTCACTTTTCATTCAGCAACTTTCAATTTCAAACAGTTGCAAAAAAGCATTGTTTGCCCAGTTCGACACATTAATTGAATTTTTCTATTCAAAATCACGCCTTGATAATTTGTGGAAATGTAGTTTCATTGCAATGGAGAGTGTTCGACAATTTGTTGCAGGGTGTGAAGGGATCAAAATTGCTTGCTTCATGACGGAAAAAATCATCCAACCAATGTTTGCACATCGGATCAAAATATTCTGATATGCGTTTGTGTTTGTGCCCGATCATTATTGACGAAAAAGGTGTTCATAACACCCCGAGTGATTCGTAGGGCTTCGGAAATCCATATTTGATTTATTGACACAGTTACAGGCTGGCGAAAATGGGATTTAATGAAAATTAATCGATTTTACTTATGCGTGACTTCTTTTCTCTCTGGTGCGACCTCAAACAGCTGATGATTACAGCACTTAAGCTTTAATTAAGAAGAAAAATTTTAGCGTCGACAAAGAATTTTCTCTCTTTTCGGCTTTTTTGAACTCGCAGACAATGAAGCATTTCAAAAGACTCGTAAAACTTAGCACAAAAATAGTTTCGCACTTAATAAAAATGTTTCTTTTCCTTCACTTTTTGCAGGCGTTAACCCACGAAAGCAACGAAGAGAGCGGACGACGTTCACTCGAGCCCAACTCGACATCCTCGAGTCGCTGTTTGGAAAAACTAGATATCCAGATATTTTTATGCGTGAAGAAGTAGCACTTAAAATCAACTTGCCCGAGTCCAGAGTTCAGGTTTGTAATTTATTCAGAATTTCCATTTTTATTGCCGACTCGAGACGTTCCAATCGAACGAAGGTGCATCCGATATAAACCGAAATCCATCAGCGTAAAAACTTTTTTATGCGCCATTTTATTCTCCGATACTTGAATTATATCGTTCACGGTGGACTCGACGCAGGAACGGCTAGCGTCATGAACGCGAAATATAAAAAAGATGTTTTCGACGTCAAAAAAACCTTTTGAGCGAAATGGTCGAGATACGAGCCAAAATGCACATATCGCGAGCAATGGAAACAAAGCAAATAATGTAATTCGAGAAAATACGAGCGAATTCAGACAAAAGGTGCATAAATTAAAGCTGCGCGAGACCTTGACCACTCTCCACGGTTCGCCCCCCGAAAAAACTTAATTCTGAAAGCTTTATTCAAATTCACATAAATCAGACACGAAGTTATTCTATGTTCTCAGCGAAAACTCTTCTCACTTTTTTCAGTTCTCGCTCGGAATAAATTTTCATAAATTTAGTTTCGTTTTCGCTTGGAAGTTTCATGTTTGGTCATTGTGTCGGCTCTCACCGAGCAAAATGCTTGAATAAATTTCCTTCCACCAGACACTCCACGTCTGTCGAGTAACATAACAAACGGTCGTTTATTAAACCGGCCATGTTTTCTTACAAATTTGTGGTATTTTTTACGATTATTTCATACGACGACCGAAATTAATTATAATTCCCTTTGAGAGAGTTTATGTTTCCGTAATTTATTAGCTCCATTTCAGAGAGAGTGCCTAAGACCAAAGCAGGCAGTGGCGTTTGCAGCAATTAATTAAAGACTTTGCGAGAGAAATAGAAAAATAAATTGACAAAAATGGGGTCGTTTGAGATCGATGTCACGTTTATTAAGTGTTGAGAACGGTTTTTGGGTGCTTTGAACAAGTGTGCAAGCTGATTTTAAAATTAATTTTTAAGCTCGATCATTGACTTTGAAGCTTAAAATCTATTTTAAACCTATTTGTGCTGTTACAAAATCATGATTCACAGTTACATCACTTACCAACCATCTCAATGCGACGTCCCAATCGCCTTACAATCGATCATCAATTTACTTTCAATTTTTCTGCCTAGCGATAGAAACAATATTTGTTTAATAGTTGCGAACAGAAAAAACCAAGCGATGACGATATATCCCACTGAAGGCAGCAAAAAACAAACAAATTGAATTTTATTTTCGTCGGATCAGAGAGAAGGAAAGGTTACAGCAAATAAATTTCGGAAAAACATCTGTGATTTCTCACTTCTGTCTAGATTTATTTGCGCTTCCCCTTCTCGGTGAATTTTCTCCATATTGTTTGTCATCGACAAACACGGCACAAATTTCTTTTCCCAAATAATTGATACAACACGGAGTGTTTATTCAGCAAAGTCTAATAGTCACTGGAGAATCGTTTTTTGCCGTCGGGCATGTAAACAATTCGAAAAAAGGCAAGCAGTGAAATTGTAATCGACACTTCCAAATGTAATTAGAGAATGTCAGTGACTGGAAGCCAAAGTAGTCACAACGACTGCAAAAAGATCAATGATTCCATAACCTATTTATGCGCCCCAAACGACGATTGCAAAGGTATTTCTTGCATTTCTACAATTACCTGTTTCCACAAACGTTTGAGAAGGCGTTCGATGAGAAGACGTCAACCTCACTTCGATGACAATTGAAATCGTACAAAAGTGAACGACGGAAAGTGAACAAAACGAACATAAACAAAAATATCCAATTTCATTACAATATTTTCCAATTTCATGAACCATAATTGCATGTATTTCAGTTACACTGCATCAACAAACAAACGGTTTTGATTCCTTTCTCTCCCTTTTGTGCGATTGCTTCTCGATGATAAGAAAAACAAGCTTCAAAGCTAATTGAGAGTTCCTTCTACCTCTCGTTCTGTGATGGGTAATTCGAGGATTCATTCTGATGTTGTCGTAAAAGGTTTGGAATGAATTTTTGTTGAATGCGTCATGATTACAGTTCTCTTTTTATAGTTCCATAAAAACGTGTAACTAGAGACACTCTGTCTGCTCTGCCCTTTCAGGGATCCCAAAAACTATTTCTCGAAAGGATAAAAGAAAAAGAGAAGTCAAGAAACAAGTTTTGGTAAAAAACCAAGCCCCTAAATAGAATTTCAATTGATGGAATTCAATCAAACGAGAAAACCAACAGTCTCGGTCATTTCACATCATTTGAATCAGATGCATTCAACTTAATGATGCTTGTAATAAACTAATAAAAGCTTGAAATTTAATAAATAAAAGTTTAAGCAGCTGAAGGGCCGTGCGTGGGTGGAGTAACGACGTCGTTGCTTTTTAACGTGCGCTTTGGATTAAAGTCATAAAAGGAATATTAAAAAAATATGAATAAAAAATAGTTAAAAGATGAAACTAACAGTGACGACGATGAAGTGGCAAAACTTCCGAATTTTCCTCTGACATTGACTGGAACCAAGAACCCTTTAAGATTTCTCGAATTCATTGAATTGAATTTTGTTTTAAATTCACGCTCATGTATCATAAATCATAAAAACAAACAACACGTTATTGCACCCTCGTTATTTCATCCCCGAAAGAGATGGTTTCTAACAAATTACCAGACATTTATATGATTTTATTACGGAGATTGAATCAGACCTCATTTACGTTTACGATTTTCTTCCGTAAATCATTCTTATTAATTAGAAGGGATTTTTGAGGGAAGAAGTTGAATGAAGGTCAGAGACTTGCGGCTGTGTTTGCCTACATTTCACCAAAGATGTTTTCACAAAGATTCTTTGTGTCTTCACTCCAAAAGCAGACAATCTCAACAAAAGACTTCTCTCGTCTCCTTTTTGCTGCAACATAAATTTGTAAGAAAAGCAAGCAAGAAATTGAAATGTCACATTATTTACATGAACGACAACAGATCACCGATGAAAAATTGATGGGTCGTCTAATGGACCTTGTTTGACAAGGCCACAAATGTCTCATTCAAATCTCCCTCGCTCCTTTTCGAATCAAAAGATTGTCACAGCACAAAACACGACAAGGAATCCATCAAATCGGAGCCGAACAGATGAAACATCTCCACTGGAGAGAAGATTAAAATTCTCGAGGGCTTCTCAACGGGAAAAAATTGCTTCGATGAAACAACAAACATGCCGGATTAAATTCTTGAAAAGCGAATAAGATGGAAAAGTAGGTTCGAGGGGGTAGACGACATAATTAAAAGAAAAATTGCAGCAAGGCATGTTCGGGGAAGGATTTACATCTGCGGCTACAAAGAAAAGCACTGCATGTCTAACAATTGACTGCGAAAGGAAAATTCTTTGATGCTTTATCACAACAATGAGGGTTTTCCACTTGCCTGTAGAGATTTACGTGAAAACTTCTCAAAGGATTTGTTGCAGGGATTATGAGATTTGCTTCCAAGGCTTCCATCTCGCCCCTCTTTTCCGATCTTTTGTTTGCGTTTCCTCGATGGCTTCTCTTAAAGGTTTTTCCCATCTCTCTCTCGACGACGTCATCCGACATTGAAGGCAGTGCGTTCGCCTTCTAAGCTCGAGGATAATTAAATTCACATCACAAGTGGAAGAATAGAAGACGGCGAGGGGAAAAGCACTCAATCAGAATCACTCGCTAACGTCATCATGAAGTCAAATGAACATCACATAAAATGAAATTTGATACGCTCAATTCAGTACGAATTTAATGGATTTCTATTATCAACTTTCCCGGGGTAATGAATTCGTAATGAGAGGGAAGACAAAATCAAAGTCTTTTTTTCCCCCGTTACGAATTGCATCACAGGCCTTGCTTTCCACCCTCACACAGATAGAGTTTCAGGAAAATTTTAGTAAACGTTTGCCTAAAAAAAGTGGAAAAATGTATAATGAGGTTCCTTTGTACGTTGAATGTGCGGTAAAACGATCTCGTCAAAAAATGAATTTTAATTCATTTTCCAACGCTAATAGTTTGTTTTCGCATTTTTCATTCATCGGATGGTAAAACGACTCCGTGTGACTGCGGCAAGGGTGGAACTCTGACGAGTGTTTATTCGATTACATTTATGTTTGTGCCATTTCATGCCCAGTAAACCGGATGATATGTTTATTTCGTTTGATGGTGAATTCAGCAGATTTTTCCCGGCGTCGAAGTTTTATAACTTTTTGTGGTTTTCAATTTAAAAATCAATTTCGAGTCGGTAAAAAGCGTTTTCTTCAGATCTTCAATCATAAATGATTCGATTTCGAGATGAAACGAAACTCAATTGAACGATTTATTAATGAAAATTCAATTTTCTTCTCGTTTCCAGGTTTGGTTCAAGAACCGACGGGCAAAGTGCCGTCAACAGCTGCAGCACCAAACGTCTTCAGCGACTTCATCCAATCTCAATAGTTCAAAAACATCGGGGAGCTCGTCCACTACAAGAAATGCCAATAGTTCAAATACCACATCATCATCATCGAATAGTAAAACGACCAACTCGACGACGAACACGACGAGTGGCAATTCTGGAACGAAATCATCACACATCAAGCATACGCCCACGCTTGCGTCGTCCGGTCATGCGGGCAACGGCCACAACAACAATAACTCGTCAGCAAACAATCATAACAGCGCCAACAACAACACATCGAATGCTGTTAACAACGGGCTGAGTGCTTTGAGCACATCCAATCACCACAACAACTCATCACCAATATTGCCCAATACACCATCGACGTCTGTGAGTCCACCGATCAATGTGATTTGTAAGAAGGAGCTGCCGTATCACCATCACAATGGTTCTAGTGGGCTCGGCAATCAGCCGCTTGGCAACGGATCGATGGACATCAAGCCAGGTTCCGGCGCGTCATCTGGCTACGATAGTCTTAAAGACGAATTAATGAGTCCGTCAGTCCATCACTCATCATATCTTAACATCAACTCGCGGTTGGGCCAAACGGGCGGCAATCTCACACCGCTAGGCTCCAACTCGTCGATCATGACGACGCCATCTCCGCCGATCACGCCGCAGGCAAGCGGTCACAATCCACTGTCATATGTACCCAATCACGAGTCGTATAGCTTCTGGAACAACCACTACAATCAGTACAACCCCAACAACTACAACACACCTTCATACTACTCCCAGATGGACTACTTCAACAACCAGACCCAATCCGGCTACAACATGTCGCATTCTGGCTACTCCACGTCGAACTTTGGACTCGCGTCAAACGCGTCGATGGGCGGACCCATGGGCGCCCAGACCTTCTCTCCTGACTACATGTCGCAGCAGGACAAGTACGTGAACATGGTATAGGACTAGGAGTCACCACCTTCTTCAATGCTGCAATAAAAGACGAGAAAGGTTTCAGATCTTAGGTTTATTGGAAATTTTTGTCATATCAGCAAAAAAGGAATCGACCTCTGTTCTTTTTTAAATTTGATTTGCGACGCTAGCATGTGTAACAACGAAGTAAAATTGGTTTTCCACTTTCTCTGACGACGGAAAATTCAATTTTCAAGCTAATATCAACAGAAACGGCAAAAGTCCATATCAAAAAGTGAAATGAAGGGATTAAAAAGCTTTCGGAAAGCTCAAACTTTTCCAACCGGGAAGGTTTTTCGAGAAAAATTTAACCGAAGAGAAAGTTGAACTTCTTGTAAATGATAAACGGAAGAAAAAGTTTTTTCAATAAAATTCTCGTTTCGGGTTTTATTTCGGAGAAAAGTTTTCGCAAACTTTTCGCTTTGAGTTTTCTCATTAAGGGCGCAATACAAAAGCAAGATTAAAATTGTTTGCTTTACTTGATTGAGATTCTGTGCGAAGAGAAAACCAGGAGAGTTTGTAATTTAATTTTATTTACATCGCGATTTTATTTATCGTTTAAGTTGTGCAATTTCGCCGATTTTATGATTTTTCACAATTTTTTATTGATTGGAAAAGTTGAACTGTTATGTTTTTCAACGTTTTTCTTGAATTTCCAAGGATTTTCAAACAAAACCGTTAAAAATTAAACTTTTCAATAACAATTAATTCCAAAACTTTGTGCAACTGCCCTTAAAGTTCCACTACTTCAAACATTTCAGTGTTTTTGTATTAAATTTTGTTAAAAAGTAAAAATTTGAGCAAAAAAGAAGAAAAATATCAAAGTTAAGGGAAAATTGATGATTCAATAATGCGAAAATTAATTATAGTTATATCACTAAACAAGAGACAAACTGGAAGGAATTTAAATGTATAAGATGACTAGTAAATAAAATTGCAAAGATTATATTTAATTTAATTCAAGCATTTTTCTCGCAGTTTTCTTTCAAACGAAGAGAAGAACATGAAAGAAACAAACAAGAATTAAGAAATTGAAGAATAATCGTTAATTAAAACCAATATTTAACTTTAAATTTGTAAATAGACAAGAACAAAAAGAAAAAGTAAAAACTTGATGATAAAATGATAATTCTTGTGGTTTTACTAACGTTTATAGCGCCCGCTGATGTTTTTATTTCGCTTTTCTTTATCTCGTGCCGCAACGGTGGAGATTTTCAGCCCATCGAGACACAAAAACGAGAATTCTCGTGGCCAGTAATAAAGACAGATTTCGTTAATTTCCATCTCTTCAACAATTTCGTCTCGTTTTTGCATCTTTAAGATATTTTTTATTACGAAGAAGATTCCTTAAGTCCAACAACTGGTTTTCCACATTTTTTCGTTTGTTTCAACTTGAACTGGCGCTGGGGTCAAGAAAGTTTTTTCTTTATTCTTTCTTTTTTGATAAATTAACTCGAGTCTTAAAGTGATGCCTCCAAATGAAATTTATTTCTCTGACTTCATTTTGTATATTTCTTGCTGTGTGTCAGATAAAGTGAAGCCGTTGCTGCTTATTATTTTGCTGCGCAGAATCCCAAAACGCTCCCAAAATCTTTGTGTCTCCTTCTTACTCGTTGGATGCCATTAAAGTTTTTCGTGACGAGGGTTTTCAAATTTTTCAGGTTTTTGTTCTCGTTGAAAAATGCAAACGATCTGTTAAGACTTCTTTGCAACGTCTTCAGAAAGGTAAATAATTGTATGGAACAGAAACTTTGGTCATAAAACTGCTTGAAGTTCCATCTTCTGGCTTAAATTCAAAGTAAGTATCAAAGTCTTCAAGACATTCCTTCGAAAATCATTCAAAATCGAATCTCTAACACATTCAGTGCCACTTGGCGTTGTGCCTACACATGCTGTAATTATCTTTGTTTCCATTTTATCTTTCAAGCGATAGTTCCATGAGCGTATCGAACTGAAGATGTGCTTCCATGTCCCATCTTTGTTTTCTTCGTTTTCGTTTTTATCGACGTCGCGAGAAGAAGAAAAGATCATAAGAAAGATAAGATAACTTTGGAGGCGATAGACACGCCTTTCAGTTCGTCTGACTAGCGAGAGTTCGCTGCAAAGAGTCAAAAAGTATTTCCATTGTTTGCGTGCAACTTGTTTCCGCTCCAGAAAATCAATTCATAATTTTGTGATATCCTTGAACTGGATGTGCGGGAGAAAATATCGATTTTTATTCATCCTTTGCATCATAATTCACTCCATTGTTGTTGATCAACTTTCGTTTTTGCCTCGGAACGGATGAAAAACGTTTAACAATCAACTTTTTCTTCTTTTTTCCTGGGCGATCGACAATGACGCAATATTTCGATATCAAAAATCTCGTTCATTGTTCAATCGCATCGAATTGAAATGTCCTTGACGTTCCCACGAACTTCCTGGTTGGAAACCTCAAAGGTTCAAAATGCACTAAAATGCACTTTGTGTCGTATTTTTGGGACACAACAAACTGCATTGTTCGGTGCACCTATAAAGTTGAGATTTCTTTGAACCAAGGAACAACATCCTTTCTAGCTCTCGTTTACGACGCATCATTAAGACTGGACAATGGGTAATCGTAAAATGTGAGGTGAAAATAGAAATCAAAGAGAATTTTATGCTGCTAGTTCCGTTTTCCTTTCCCAACCAACCAGTTGAGAACGATTTTTATTAATTTGATGGCACTTTAATGTAGCATTTACTTCTAATCTTATTAAACTTCCATCGAGTTGCTTCCACCGGCGAGCCGACCTTAAAGATTTTTCTTTTTAATTTGCGGCGAGACAAATTTCCATTTCCTTGAAGATTAAAATTTCTTTCGTCGTTCTTCAAATAATAAAACTAGAATTGTTTGTGTCGCATCGGTATAAGGATCACAGAATTTACGACAAACGAAAGCATTGATAGACTGTTTTCCATTATTATTCATTAAATAGTTCAACTTGTCTGTAAGTAAGTTAGTTATTGACGTTGAATGATTTTTCGTAGCAGCTAGGGGCGAGTGATAGTTACAGGAATACTTTTTTCAATGGGTCAAAATGTTCATATTTTTATTGTTTGTGGAAATATTTGTTTAAATTAGCTTTCAAATCAATTTGTTCTAAAGATTTTCTTCCGTAAACTTCATAAAACAAAAGTTTCTAAATTTTCTAGATCACATCACTGCCTTAATTTTCCCACATTTCACTGATTTTATTTCTTTGTTTCACGACTAGTGAAGAGAAATTAAATTAATACATAAAAATATTCGCATAAATAATGTGATTACTTCATGTCTCTCGACTCGATCGGGGAAAAGACGGCAGAAAGCGTCTAAATAAACCGCTCATGGGTCGCGTGGTGCTGGTGTTTGTTTTAAGCCTTCATCAATTTTTCTTTTTTCTCCACTCAAAATGGAAATGCAATTGAGACAAAAAGACGAAGCTATGGAGAAGCGTGACTTCACTAATTAGCGACTTACTAAGCCCGTCCAAATATGGCTGCAACGTCGCATAAAAGTCTCCAACTCTCTAAGGGAATGTAAGGCGCACAACCATCGCTTATTAATGTTTATCATATTTTATTAGAGGCAACAAATTGCTGATTCCGCACATAAACACACGCACACAGGCGCTGCTATAAAAACAATAAATAAATGAAATCGCTGGTTCACAAGGGTGGAAAAGAATTCCTCAAAATATTTATCATCATTATTTCATGTTGCTGCTGTGCTGACGATGGGTTTTGCAACTGCTGTCATCTCTTCTAATTCATAATAAATGACGACGATAATTGAAAACGATGAAAAGTATGGGAAAACCTTTCCTGTCTTGATTCGCTCTCTTTTGCTTGAAACAACATGGAAAACCCCTAATTAATTATTTATTTATGTTCTGTATACCAGAAAATGATGATAACAACAGATTGTCAATTTTTCCGCAAGCCAGTGATGGCTTTGGGGATAGATGTGTTGTGGAGTTTATAGAAAATGATTTGTTCTGTGCTTGAAAAGCTGTTGTTATTCTGAACATACGTGCTTATAAACTGCAGTGTTTTCTAAATTTATTTTCTGATTAGGGTCATAACCTCAAAAAACTTTCCAGAGTTATTGCATAAGACCCCTTAATGGAAGTTTAAATCTTTTGATTTCTTCTAAACAATGACTAAAAATATTGCCAGATAATATAAAAATCTTTTTCAATACAACTGCATTCCTAAAATCGCATCTACTTCTACAGTTATCTCTATCACTGCCATTCTAGTGCTTTAGACCTTTTTTGTCAAGGAAGCAAGCTTGGTGTATCCAATTACAAAAGAGAGAAGAAGGAAAAATCATGAAATATTGAAAATTGTTTTTCCCCTTAGGTCAACAAAGACTTCGCCGAGACTGGGAGAGAAAAAAAATGACAATCATCTATAATTTATTAGCAAAGGAGAGTGAATGCTGGCAGATAATAATCCCGAATGCCTGGCCTGGTAGCAACTATCGAGCACCAACCAGCGTTAGTCTTTTTGGCATTTTTAGAGCTTCTGAATAATTTCCCAACGAGACTTATCACAGCATGGTGTTTGGATGCGTCTTTGTTGATTTCAAAACCAGTGGAATTGAAATTTGTCACCGCTGAGCTGCGAG
Organism: Belgica antarctica; assembly: GCA_000775305.1. Classification (NCBI taxonomy): domain Eukaryota; kingdom Metazoa; phylum Arthropoda; class Insecta; order Diptera; family Chironomidae; genus Belgica; species Belgica antarctica. The sequence goes on from JPYR01000342.1 coordinate 59,366, forward strand.
GGGAATGGAAGGGAAGCTAATCACTCATGAAATTATTAAAAAATAAATTTATTTGGGTCATAAACTGGAAGAAAGGGAATTAAATCTGTAATTTCCGGTCCGAAGAACGAAATTCCCTTCGATAAGTAGACCTGGAGGTCCGCAGCAATCCCATAAGATTCTTACCGGTCCAAGTAGGAAGACATAAAATTGAGACTTTCCATTGTAATCTTTCACGCAATGACACGCTCCGGTGAACGTGCACTTCTCTCGCGTCAGCCAAAGAGCTTTTAATCAACTATCAAACTGATGTCACGTGCGCTTCAATCATTCTGCATTTTTAATTTGCCATTCGAGGGCAATTTACTGGTGCTTACAACTCTATTTGCGCCTTTGTCTGCTGTGCCGAAGAGAAATAAACAGCAAGAGAAGGCAATTTGATACTTCGTGCGCGTGCAATGATTTTAATGCACTGATAGTTCAGAATGAATCTCTCGTGTTGCATGCGTGGTAGAAAGATGATCGCTCGAGATACCCGACAAAATGCTTTTTAATTTGCGATTTTCCCTCGCCGTCTCGACTCATAAATTCATTTATTTGTTTGACTGACAAATGGAGATTAAATTTTGAGGAAAAACTTCCGGGCGAACATCGATTGTTGAACTATTCACAGGCACGTGTTGCCAACGAATCAATTTTCTCCTTTTTTCGCTCATTATTTAAGAGACTTAAGAAGTTAATCTTTGTCTAAACATCGCCTCGTCCCTTCGTCTAATCATCAATTTTCACTGCGTGCTTGTGCTGCGATCACTTTTGATGTGGAAATGCGAACCTAATTAAATTCGTGAATAATTGACCGCAGAGAGTTGGGATTTCAACGAGATATCTGCATGTCATGTTGTGCTGCTTTAAAAGGAATGAAAGTTTAATGAATTTTCAGTGAATAATCACTTGTGGTGTTTGAAATGAACAAGCAGAAGGTGTACCCATCGGCACATAGGTTGAAATTGTATAAAGATCAGTAAATATAGTCGTGAAACTTCCAGAATTCTAAGAAATCAAGCATCAACACAATGTTTTGGTTTTAAATACCTTCATCATAAGCACAGTAAAGTTTTTAACTCATGGGCATTTGAAACTTCAGAGCCATGGCCACCAAACACTTGTGAACACCGTTAATAACCACAAACTCTATATCTTGGCACATTTCAACTGCACTTTCGACAAAATTTCCCGACTCTCGCGCCCTTGCTTGTGTAATCTAAAGCGATAAAACATTTTTCTGCGGTTTCTCAACATTTTTGCTACTTGACATGAATATTTGCTTACGAATATGGCATGAACGAGATTAGCTTAGCCCGGTATCTGCTGATTGAGATCTCTTTCAATTCAGTCTAAAGGAAATAATCAATTATTTGTTTGTGATTATTCAATTGAATCTTAAATTGAGTCTAAACATTGCTTCTGTGAATTTGAAAAGGCATCGTGCACGTTTACACCCAATTCCAATTCAAGATAATGCTGTTGTTTGTTTTGCGCACCGTCATTGCCACCTCATAAATAACTGGAAACTGTTTTTCATGTGAATCTGTTGATGTGCCCAGCAGATAATCGCTTAAATAATTCGATTTTGATGCTCGAAAGTTTCTGGGTTCATCGTCTCTGCGTGTTGTTTTCATTCAGAAAAGCCTTCCAGCTCGACGGTGAACTCGAAAAATGGAAATTCAACTGTCATTGATCGAGTTCATACCCAGCGCTGTTTCTGATTAATCATTTATTCATCATCATTCACTCGCGCGTCGAGCTTCATGAATGGAAACGTTATGAAAATATCCAACTCCAAATAATTGACTTACCCTGATCATCTCATCTCATCTCTCGCAATCACACAACTCACGACTTTGGCTGCCGTTTTCGAATCAATCAAATCTTTGTTTGTCTGATTGTTTGAGGTTGAAAGTTTCAAGGTCCATCGCGCGACAGCGTCGAATCATAATTGATCGTCGTGTTGATGCTCGATAAAAATTGTCTTCGTGAATAAACATTTATGCAAATTCGACTCAGGAATATTTTTACGCACTTAAATTGAAAAATAAAACCTCACCTTAAAAACCCCATAAAAGCCCCGAAACAGAAAGAAAAGAAGAATGCGATGAGCGAGCGCAAGAAAAATTCATCACCATGATTGTAAATAAGTAATTCCTTCGTAATTACCTCTAGGGAAATTAAATCACAAGAAAACATTTTCGGAGCGTAATCAAAGATTATATTTTCTATGTTCAGGAAAAGTGAAATGAAAAAATTCCGTAGCAACAGTCTCTAAATCCCTTTTCAATTTCAATTATGCGGAATCAGGTAAGGAAACCGATGCAATGGGCTTAGTATTTAAGGGTCTAAGTTTGATTGCAGCTTAGTAATTGCTAACATTCTTGATCTGAACATGATTTTTTCTTTCAACTGCTTCGAACTAAACATTTATACAGAAAAGTTTTTGATTTTTTAAAGCAGGTTGAACGTTGCTTTGAACCGGCTTGAATCGGTTAAACTGTCCAAAAATTTGCTAAACTTGTTCCTGATTGTTTTGAATAATTCTAATTCTTGTTAATTCTTTCATAATGTACTTTGTTTCAAACAGTTGAAAATTTCACCTAATTTCAACTGATTATTTGTAGATTGTCAAAGCGGTTCGAACCGGTTCAAAAATTGGTATTTATTTTCAAAAAATCAAGCTTCAAATAACCTTTGAGGTAATCAAAATTAAATTTCTAAGCAGCTTCAAATGAGATCAATTTTAACCAAGTTATCAAAAAACCACACACCATTTATCAACTCCACTCGGGACAGAACGCTGAACATCGAATAAAAATTCACTTTCCGGCCTAAACTCAAAAGCGCTAAAAATCATGGCAACAAGTTAAAATCCTATTTCAAGTTATCATCTTACTTGAGTCTCATCACCGAGTCAAGCTCGGTTATATTGCATGTTAGCATGCTAAACGGTAATTCGATATCAAAGGATTAGCTGTGTGGTGCAATATTGTTTTAGTCCCCAGCTAAGTCGTGTCTTTTTTACTTTCCACGGTTCGAACTCATATGTTGGGGCTTTTCAATACACGAGAATGGGAAAATAATCTCGCTTTATGCAAATTTCTTATCTCTAATTAAATTATCAGCCAAAGCCATGACAGTTTTCATGGAGACACTTAAAAGTTCAACCTTCCACTGCTTATGACATGAAGATATCTTAAGAGCTGCAATTGAACATTGAAGAATTTTTCATCCTTCACTGGCGCAAATTGGATTCCATGATATAAGTGACTTGCACTAATTAGTGGATCTACAATTAGACTGCAAGACAAGACTCATTAAAGTCAAATTCCATTAGCACCAAACGGCCCAGAGAAGGTGCCTTGGGGACACTCGCTCGTTTTCAAAATTAAAAAAATGCTTTTACAACAATCTTGACAACAATGGAAACTGTCTCTAATGCTTACCTGACAATCCTACGCCTTAAAATCAAACAATATGCCATCGGGTGAGATTAGAAATCAGTTGTCTTGGCTCCGATATCTTGATGATGAAATATTTTTCATTCTTCTCGTTGACGCTTCGGGAATGTAGCTCAAGCGAACAAAGGAATCCTTTAAATGCAGTTTGCTGTTATGACATTCCGCTGCACTAAGCTGTGGAGAATGCTGATTGCGCAACAAAGAAACAAGGAAAGGGGAGATGCATAGGTCACTCACACCTCTTTCTTCCCACCCACCCGTTCTAAGTGAAACCCCTGAAATAGACGACACAACTCTCACGTTACAATGAACAGCCCCAGAATAGCCAATTGTCAAATCATTTTTAAGTCTTCGCGCGCGCGAGTTCTCCTTTAGTTTCCAGAATTGTGGGAAAATCGATGATAACGACGCGAAAGCACTTGAAGTGGAAGGAAATTTAATCATTCAAAACAAAAAATTTCCCCAACCGACTTTCGTCTCGATCAATTTGACATAGAAATATTAAATTTCCCAACTCATTTCACTAAAACTCCGTTCTCAGTGTCTCTGTCACCTAGGCGCTTTGTGCCTGGCCACTCAAGCAGTCGAGAAAATCGACAGTATCGATTTTTAATTATGTGTCAAGGGACTCTGGCGGAATGGAAAGTTTTTCAAATCTGCTCCAAGCGACGAGAAGATCCTCATCAACCGTCTGACGACTTGGATGTTCAACTGAAAATCTCCTGATTTATGTTTATTGGCATTTTATGTTATTTTTTTAGCCAAATTCTGTGGATCTTCAAGTCGAGAACGAAGAAAACAAGTTTCTGATTGCTTTTATGATGTTGTGCCCATGACTTGAATCTCAAAATCCAAGCAGATTCTAATGCCGTTTTTCGCCTATTTCTCGCCAAGCGTTCGTTCAGCGGGCACCACTCTCGGGTGTAATAAAATCGATAATTTTCCGGACTTGTTTTGTGATCGGCATCGATGTGTTCGTGAGCCCCACGAGCGAGAAGAAGAAAAACTCCAACCAGACCAGAAAGAGACGCCAACATGATCAGCCTCGGACGTAAAGCAACAAATCTCGCGCTGCATCAACACACTCAGTCAGATACTCGTGGGAGTGGCGTGCGAACACAGACGAAGAAAATCTCGTCCAATTGCGATTGTGCAGAACGCGCGCCGGCTAGAAAGAGGAAAACACATCTCGGCGATGGAAAAAATTTGTTTGGCGTGCGAGGGGGAACAATTGTGGGTTGATGTCGATGGCAGCAGAGTTCTGATGTTTCGCTATATTTCATTAATTTTTTATGGTGAACCGAAAAAAGGAGAAAAATTTGAAACGATGGTTTCATTGCCTCGCAGCATGAAGCGTTTGGTTCATTTTTCTCGCTTGCACGGAGTAAAATGGAGAGATTCGTCATCTCGCACCTTTGCACGCCGAAAGCTGTATCATTTTAATCATCATCGAAAAATGATTTTTACTTAACCTTTTGGGGCTTTGCTGCTGTTCTGCTGCTGGGATGATGAGTGAGTGAGTGAGACAGGGAGGCGATTTGCTGGTGTCCATACATTTTAGCTTTAATTTATTTCCATCCATTCCATCAACTGAGTGCTGCTTCAAGTGCCTTTCAGGGCAAATATTGATTTCTTAATGGAAAAAGGCTTTTAATGGCACTCTCCATCGACAAGAGATGCCTCGTGAATAATTTAAAGTTGATGCAAAATGGAAGTCCTCGTTTGGGGATTCTTTAATAATTTAAGCAAGTGGCCCGGTCTTGAACATCTGAGCATGATTTGCAAACATGCGCAAAGTTTCCCAGCAAAAAGCTTGAAGTTCGTGGAAGACTTGCGTGCGGAAATCATTCGAAAGCCATCTGTGAACACCGCTGACAAACGCTCGCGGTGTTTAAGCGTCGAATCCACCGCAGGAAAATAAATTCCCGAAAACCAAAACAAACGGAGCGGAAAAAGAAATTGCGAAATTCACATTTGAATCCGTGGTTTGTCAAATGCAAGCAGAGAGATAAAAATTGCGATGGATTTATTTCTGCGAGTCATGTTTGTTCGGGTGCGAAAAGCAAAGAAAAATGTTTGCCGTGAACGAAAGGGGAGAGAACGGGGTGCCCTTTGTGAAACCATAAACAACGAAAGCTTACAAAAAATCGCTGTAATAAATTTTCCACCCTCGGCAGCCGGGAGATGCAAGAATCGTTTGATAGCAAATGGCTCAGCACAGAGAAAAACACTCACGAGAAGTAATAAATAAACCATCTCCATAGCTGCCCTCGCAATCAGAAGCAGAAAAAAGTTATTGACAAACAACGAACTTCAGTGCAAACTCTTTTGCCATGTTCAAAGGATGAAAAGAGATGAAACATTCATCGGGCGAGGGCAAAACTGTTCTTCTACGATGGTTTCTCGAGAATCTTCAGCAAGTTCTCCCCGGAACACCATCCGCGCGTAACGTTTGAATGAAGTTGTTTGCAGGGGGTCGCGCAACCACCCGTTCTCTCTCTTGCGGATGGCTGTGAGTGTGTGTGCATGTTCAAATGATGGGTTGATGTTGTGATCGGAAACCGAGCGACAAGTTTTTTTCATATATATTTCTTCTCGGTGATAACGACATCCATAACAGTAAATATTCTTCCTTTAAATGGTAGTGAAATCGTCATTTACTCCTTGAAGTTGATTGAAGAACTTTTTTCGCTTCTTTTCCTTTTGTTCTTTCTGGTGCCGTCATCTCAAGTAAAAGTTTTTCCTTCTTTCACTTCGCTCTCGCTGGTGTAGGTGACGTCAAAGAAAGCAGACAAAGTTGGAGTCAATTTCTGTGATATTTATCATTAGTTTAATGACAAAAATAATAAACTGAAGCGCTGCGGAGCTGTCGAGAGTGGAGCGCCATTGTGTGATGGACTTTCAATGCTTCTTTTGTTAGTTTTTCCAATTAGAAAAAACATTCGGTAATTAGTGGAGCTTTCGAGCATTAGTATTCAGTGTGTTTGTAGACGCTTTTAATGGCGGAGAAAATAACTCAACCCACACGTGGAGGAAAAACCGAGAAAAATAAGTTGAGCAATTAAAGAATGCTGTTCCAAGGATTACTTTTCGATTGTGCAATATGTTCGTGCTGGAAAAACCTGAGTTCATCAACTAATTAAAATTTATGAAAGTTCGGCTTTTGCGTAAAAAGTTTTAATTAAACATTGGGAAAAGTTATGGTTGGGTAAAGTTCTTAGTTTGCCAGGGATTTTGAAGCTTCGCAGTGAAATTTTGACGTTACACAAAGTTTCCCGGCAAGCTGAATTATTTTAATTACTTTTACTAGCCACATACTTAATTTACACTAGTTACGAACAGAAGTTACACAAGCCGCGAACGAACAACGTAGCTTAAAATCAGTTTCAGATTTCGGCTACACTTCGATCAAGCGAGTTTATTTTCACGATTTTATTTTCAAATCGATGATTTTTCCAATAAAAACGCAACTCGAATCAAATAATTTGTACAGCCACATGTGGTAGATTGCTGTTTAAAGTGCCTGTTCAAGAATCCACTCAAATAATCATTACGGAAGATCTTCTAGCTGGTGTAGTTTTCATTCCACGCCAAATCACATGCCAAAGGGGGAAGATCGATATCGCAACGTAAACATTCAGCAAAGCAGTTTAGTCGAGTGTAAACAAGTGGAAGTTACGCAGTGTAATGAGAACCAAAAGGATTCAAGCTGGTGCTACGATATTTATATTAAAATTTCCATTATTAGCCACTTGTGGAAAGCATCAAGAAGATGGCAAATAAAAAACCACAATTTTTCTTGTTCATTAAACTGCCGTAAATCCTTATAAAGCGCCTCGCGGTTCAAGATTTTCTATAAACCACTTTTTTCGCGCCAGTAATCTGCTACTAATTTATTATTTTGATGTGTTCATTAGGCGTCCACTAATTAGTAATTCAGCAGTACGTCGCGGGGACTTTCTACGAATGTATCTGTTCTCAGGCTAGCATCAGTTTCACAATAACTTAGGATTACAATCGCCACACACATAAAATATATCGAAAGTGAATTTGCAACGAGTTGAACATTTCGAGAGAACATTTTTCAACGAAGCTTTGTGCGCGTTCAAATTATTGACCTCTGGAATTAATCAGGATAAAAATGTGGAGTAACTCTTTGAACGGGTGAGTGCAAGGGGAAGTTTGGGAGTGATGGGACAGTGAAGACTTTGAGTTTTGAATTTAATGATAGAAAATATTTTGGAAACTCAATTTCTAACAAATTTAAAATTGAACAACTGGATTTCAAATTGATAAGGAGTCGAACCATTGTTATTCATTATAGTTCAATTAAATTTATTTGTTTGTTATAGACCCAACTTTTAACTAATCTTGTTTTTCCTGATGCCAACTTAAAGCGAATTTAAACCTGAATCGATTTTTCTTTGCATTTTCAAGCTACTTTTGAACTTAAAAAAACTTGAAATGCATGGAAGACAAAGACGTTCATTCATCTTCGAGATCTTTTGATAGCGATAAAAAATTCTTTCATCCAATCTGTTGATTTTTGTTAATCCGTGACTGTGTCTAGTGTCATCTTCTCCGTCTCCCGGCCTTCCCCACTCTGCAGACGATGATGAGCCCAGATTACCAGATGGTGTCATCAGATTTCACGACAGAAATTTCCTTCGGGCCCCCAACACGTTTTTGTTACACATCATCGTCTTAAGAGATTTTTCTTTTCTCTTTCATTTGTTGCGTCGAAGAACAAAGCCAGCACAAAAGACGAAACCAAAATAATTGGAATCGTGGCGTGGAGACAAAGATTAAAGTCACTAGACCCACGACGCTGGAACGCTGCTTTATGGAACGTTTTCCTACTGAAACTATAAAAAAAACTTCATTGCCCAGAAACTCTCAGTAATCTCGGCTTTACCAACTCACTAGACCAAGGAAAGAAAATCTCTTAAATGACAACAACATGGTGGTCCATCCTATCCCAAACTTGGACACCGTCACTGAGCTTCAAGTTTGTGTCTCAATTATGACTTTTTTATTGTCTCGGCTTTCAACGGTGGACAAGACGAGAAGAAGAAACTTTAATCAACAAAATATAATTCGATAATTACACCTCAAAACGCGCGCTCTAATGCGTCGTTCCCACCAATCCGTCGGTGTGGGGTTTCATCTTGAAGTGTTTACTAATATTTCTTCGAGAAATCTTCAAAATGGACGACTAACGAACTGTTATCACCTGATCAATCAGCAGATTCCATTCAAAAGTATCCTTAACTAACTTAATTAGGTGCGCTGGAAGAATCGTTTAACAAATTTAATAATTTGCTTGATATGAATCAAAGAGCGACGAATTGAATTATCTTCCCTTTGAACTCGTCGTCGTCAACCAGCAACCCCTTGATACACGCTAAGAGTTGATCATTCAATGTAAAACTGTTTGATAACGATGATCTAATTTCCTTGCTTGCCAGCGTTCTTCAACAGATGTTCGTGATTGAATCTGTTTGAGTGCTTTGTTAAACGCTGGTTCCGTGAATTCTGATGTCAGTGCAAAACTGAGGTTGGATTTGTCGATTTACGAAGAAAACTGAACTGAATCCAAACGAATTTCATAAAGTTTTATGAAAAACTCGGTGACAAAGGTGTTTTGAAATTGATTTTGATTGAAAATTTTAGTTTGCTTTGAAATTTGTTTCAAAATTCGTTAGAAATTATCAAAATCAACAAAATTTTGTCTACTTTTATACAGAATTAAGCCTCAAACGAAACTTTTCGTTATAAATTTTTTAAAATTAACAAGCACCGAAAATGTTTTCCACCCCTCTCAAGACTTTTTCACCGATTTGATTCCGTTTGATGCCTAATGACGAAGAAAAATCATTTTTTTATCTTTTCGCCGATTATCATTCCCGTTGAATTTAATTTTCCTAATGAGGTGAAGCCTTTAAAAGATTTTCTCTGCTGATTCACCTGCTGATTGGGCATAAAATTTATTTTTGCTACATTTCCCAACCCTCCGTTCTGATTGACGAAAGAGTTGGGAAATCAACCGAAACGAGAAAAACTTGTAAAACTCTCCATGTAGAAACTCGAGTTGGCTCGAAAGCCGCTTGATTTTATTTTATTTTGCAATATCTCGGAAAACTCGAGTAGTAGAAATGAAAAACTCGTAATTCCTTAGTTCGTGAAGTGCACAGTCGACAGTGCGAGCTGGAAAAGGATTACACAACGTCGATTTTCACGATTCTGTTTAGAAAATCGTCGGAAAATTGGGGATTAAAGCCTTCACAGCATTCATTCCTATAAAGATTTACGCGGAAAAGCAAAAAAAAATCTAAAAAAAGTCTTTTTTTCAAACCTTTCAGTTGTCCATCGGATGATTTCTCGCCGTTCAACGCATCAGGAAATACGAACTTATCACCGATGTACTTGAAAAATCCTTACAATTTCGGGATTATGCCAGTTGATCCGCTGCATTCGATGGGTTATCAAACAGGTAGGTCAGATGCAGATATGTAGAGATTGAGTGTCACTTTGGGGTGGACTTTGAGTGATGTTCATGGTGGAACTGAATAGGAATTGACTCGTGATTGTTGTGTCTTTTCAAACCATTCTAACAAAGCCTTATGCTTGAAACCATTCACTAAAAAATCCAAAACAACACTCATCGTCATTCCAAAATGCGCCGAATTAAGATGTTCATTTGAAGACAGCACAACACACGACTAATCATGTTTGCATAACTTCGTTCTGCATTTTGCTGGAAATCCTTCAAACAACACGTGACAGTGGCTTGTTTGGTTCAGCACAATTGAGCAGTAAAAGTTAATCATTAAAACAAACACCAAGATTCGTTTCTGCGCTACCGCTGAAACATTTTCTAAAATGGGTTAATTTGTTGCGTAAATATTGAGGGTGGCACCATGACGATAACAACCCGAACGTTATTCATCCTGTGGGCAATTTGAATTAATCTCCCTTCTTATGTGTTGCAGGCCATGGAAGGAAGCAGCGTCGGGAGCGGACGACGTACTCGAGGGCGCAGCTTGACATTTTGGAGTCGATGTTCCACAAGACGCGCTATCCAGACATTTTTATGCGCGAAGAAGTCGCCATGAAGATCAATTTACCGGAATCGAGAGTTCAGGTGAGAAATCAAAGCAAAGGAAATTTAATTTGCCAAAAGAACGAACAAGAATTGAGACGGAAAAAAAGAGAAATTATTTAATTCCATATCACGAGTCAAAAACGTGACAAATCATAATTTACGAGACCAAGCACAAATGCAGCCGTAAACAACCGTAAATTTCTCTCGCTTTGACTTTGACTCGGAACGGAAAGGCAAATGACGGAGACAATGACAAATTAGCATTTGATTCGTCTCTGGCACGATGACGCTCGTTAACTTTTGACATTTTTCATCCCGCGTAGGTTTGGTTCAAGAACAAACGAGCGAAGTGCAGGCAAATCCAGAAGCAAAACACGCCCGGGAAGCCCACAGAAACACCAGCGACTGCCAGCAGCACCGTTAAAAAGACAACGACCGCCACCCCAACGAAGCTTAAAGTCAAATCGGCTTCAGCAATACTTAACAGCAGCACCAGTAGTTCACTCTTAGCAGAAACGTCCAACTTTATCAAAGCACAAAATCCTTTTCTGATACCGAGTGGGTCAGCGAAGGTAAGACAATCGACGAAAAAGTTGGATTTATTCATGACCTTCTGTCTCCCACCAGATTTATTCATCGCAATCTCCGTCACCACTCAACAACCCCGGCTTAAATTTACCGAACCACCCGATTTGGTCGCCAGCGCACATCGACATCAACCAGGAAGTCTCGCAGCGGTATCACGGGCATCAATCAATGTCGCCCACACTCGAAGCACAAAAATACTCAACCACACATCATCACTCGTCGCCGAACCATTACGGATACTCGAGCGTTTGCTACTCCAATGTTGATTACCTCAGTGGAAGTCACCAGCAAATGATGGTGAGTGTGAAATCTTAAAAATTTCTTTGATTTTCACGCAAATTTCTTCAAATCTCTTCCAGGAACCCGACAATGGATCGTGGTCGCTGAAGCCGCGTGAAGTCTCCGAGAGTTGGTTGTACAATTCGAACTGGGACAATGCCAAGAAATAAAACTTTGGGTTTAAGTGTGAATGAATTTTATTTAAATAAAATAGAAGTTTTGTGGAAAACTGGGAACATTTACGAATGCAAAACTGGTAATGCATTGAATGGCAACAGGCTCGACTGCGTTAAGTCTCTGTGTCTATCACATCGATGTCTTTTTCGATAATTTTTGTCTTCTTTGGAGTTTTCGAGTATTTGAGTTGGATTTATTCTTCGGCCGGCTTCTTTTCGCCGTCGCTGCTGTCGTACATAAAGTCGTCGTCTAGTCGCAACTTGTCGTCGTTGTACTCGCGCATGCTGATGTCGTCAGTCGTTGAGATGGACGACGATTCCTGGCGGTCAAACTTTGTTGGTGATTTTTCAGTAAAAGAAGTTGACTTTACGCCGATTAAATTCCTTCTGGCTTCGTCGATCCACTCCATTTCGTAGTCGTAGTGATACCAAAGCAGCAGAGTGACAAAAACCAAGCCGAAGAAGATCATTCCGATCCCGATAACTGCAGATACGATAGGAAAATTGAAAATGATGAATCGCAGACCGGTGAAGTGGGCCGTGATGTGGAGTGAGACTCCGTAGAATTCGACGACCTTTGACTGGATTTCCACGTAGATGTCTGTCACCGAGTTGGCTGTGTCGACGTATTTGGAAAACATCTCCACGTTTAAACTTTGCATCTCTTCTCGGAAGCCAAAGACATAAAAAGGCATGAACAGAAGTGTTTTGATAGTTTGAAGCCATGGAGACGTGTACCGGAGCATCGTGGACCTGCATGCATGCGACTTCAGCATGTTGTCTTTGTCTTTCATGTCAACACAGATCATGAAGACGCCGAGATCTTGATTTCTCGGTGTTTCTGGCATCTCGAGACGTACGTGGATGTGATAAGGTTGTCCAACCATCATCAGCTGGTTCCTGTTGAGCTGGAGATGTGCGACTGGAAACGAATGATATGGTGACGTCATTGTCTTTAAATCACATGCTTCGGTGTCGCACATCTTATCGTACTGCAAATGAATAGGCTTCACATGTTCTGATGTCGGCATGTACATCAGATGAAACAGAATATAAAGCAGCACTGCGCAGAAGAACAGCAGCGATCCAATTGTGGAGATGACAAACAGCCTCAAGAATAGGCTCTGGCTCTCGTCGAGCTTTATAAGTGTCTTTCCCTTGTAGTCTACGTACAATTTAGAGAGCGAGTCCATTGAAGGCCTCAAAATGAACCGCCGGAGGATGTGAAAAGGATCCATGACGTTTACGAAGAGCAGAAACATGAAGTTTAGTAGCTTTATGTCAAACATTGTTGGTGCGAGGTATTTACTGGACTTCTTCTTATTTTTGTCATTCATAGTACGTCGAGGTTACATTCGAGATCAAAAGTCAGACTGGACTTATCAGCTAGCAGCGACGATTCTTATCTACGATTCAGAAGCAAGTGTTTTTGATATTTACCGATGACATTGAATGGAAACTTTCACTTACTGTTCTCGATGCTGAGTGTGCGAGGAGTTCCCGGTACAATTTAAACTTGTAAGCTGCTTAATTCCCTCAATTTTCTTAGAAAATGACAGGAGAAGCAAAGTTCAAAAACAAAACAATTTCAGCACTGACTGCGTTCAGCCTGAAAACTTTGAATGTGGCGCAATGAACAGTTGTAAAATGAAACGGAGCTGAGGGGAAGAGAAAATGCAATTTCTTTAGAAAGACCAATCAAATTCTTTAAGAACCGTTTAATAATTTATTTGCTTGCTGCATAGATTCACCGGAAGCACCCTCATCTCAACGAATGCACTCCCGGATTGACATTTGAATAGAACTTCATCCACTTGTAGACATAAATGACGATCAGAACATATAGGAGAGCCAACAAGTGTACATACTTTGTAGAATTTACGTTACTTTATAGAAAATTGTTTAAAGACCATGATTTTGGAGCAAATTGCGCAACTGTGTCGGAATAGTCGAGCTCGCTATTTTTTCTTTGGCATGACGAAAAATTGATGCTCTAATCACTGCTTGTTACTCCTCAATCGCGCGAGTCCTCCCGAACGTTCGGTGTCTTCCTCGTCGGAAGTGTAGCTGATTCCGCTGCGGGTGGTCGACGTGGCTTGCATCAGCTCCTGGTCAGGATTGTTCCTGTTCTCGTATAGCAGTGTGTGGAGAGTTTCCTCGTAAATTCGTGCCTCTGGGAATTCAACTTTTGTGTGCTTCCTATCTGTGCTGTAGACGATGCTGGTGCAGCACACTTCAGCGATCTTTTTTCCGTTGCCATAGAAAACCCAGCACGCAATCTCTGAAGACCCAATGACATCCTTGATGAACAGTATTCTGCCGGAGAAGCGCAACGATAGCTTGTCAAATAGCTCGATGTTCTTCAGCAGGTTGTCATCGCTGGTGTTCGTATAGCTGTATTTGTTGTTGTGGCGGTTGATTAGCAGTTTTACAACTGGCTTTGTACTGGTGCTTATAAGATACGTCTCTTCCGACGCTGATGTTATCAGTGGCACCTTGCAGATTGGGTTGAGAACTTTCAGTTGTGTTGATTCCATCGCCCTTTCACAACTTTCTGAGAGTTCTTCAATGCAATAATATTTCGCCTCGGCTAGCAGCTCGGCCAATCCTTTAACTGTGTCTGGAAGTGGTGTTGCGCCGTCTCGAAGGAAGTTGAGAATGGTTCCAAAGTGCTTGCCGCATCTAAAATATGTGAAATGTGAAACATCGGACTTGGGTGTGATTCTTGTGAAGTGATTCATCCCAAAGATATTTTCTACCTGTCAACGAGTATCCAGCCTTCGGCGTCAGTGAGAACCTCTAGTTTGCCCGAGAACATGGCTCTGAGCATGCAGTCAACCTTTGTGAGCGTCCGTATCGTGGTGTAATAAAGAAATCCTAAAAATAAATTGAAAATTTAATTGCCAGCCCATCATCTCGGTCTCCAGCGTTCTCACCTCCGATGTTCAGTTTCACGTACTGGCTCGGGCTGCCCTTAATTATCTGGTTTCGCTGATCTCCCATCTCGTCGATAGAACTTCGAATTTTCAGTGATTTCCACTCGATTGTGTTTGCCTTTCCCTTCGTTCGCAGTGTCCGCCCGAACAAGTTCGCCGAACTTCACACGGAACCAATCATCACCGGCGAGTTGTCCAACAGGTTGAGCTTGAGTTATCATCAACATGTCAGAAGGTAAAGTCATTACTTGCAAGGCTGCCGTTGCTTGGGCACCAAAGGAACCACTCAAGATCGAAGAAATTCAAGTCGGTGCTCCACAAAAAGGCGAAGTTCGAGTTAAAATTTTGGCTACCGGAGTTGTTAGTGTTTTGAAACCAGTTTTTACTCGTTTTCCTAGAATATAACTTTTAATTCACCCATTCAGTGCCACACCGACGCATATACTCTCTCTGGAATCGACCCGGAAGGTCTGTTCCCATGCATTCTCGGCCATGAAGGTGCTGGAGTCGTCGAATCAGTCGGCGAAGGTGTCACCGCGTTCAAAGCTGGCGACCATGTAATTCCACTCTACACTCCCCAGTGCAAAGAGTGCAAGTTCTGCTTGAACAAGAAAACCAACTTGTGCCAGAAGATCCGCTTGACCCAAGGCCGAGGTGTTATGCCCGATGGAACTTCCAGATTCAGCTGCAAGGGCAAGCAATTGTTCCACTTCATGGGCTGCTCAACGTTCTCGGAGTACACAGTCGTCGCTGAGATTTCCATCTGCAAGATTAACGAGAAGGCGCCTTTAGACAAGGTCTGCTTGCTTGGATGTGGCATTCCCACTGGATACGGAGCTGCTTTGAACACAGCTGGAGTCGAGCCAGGCAGCACCTGCGCAGTTTGGGGTCTCGGCGCTGTCGGACTCGCTGTCATTATGGGCTGCAAAGTGGCTGGAGCCAGCCGCATTATCGGAATTGATATCAACGCTGGTAAATTCGAAGTCGCCAAGCAGTTCGGAGCCACCGAGCTCGTCAACCCGAAAGAAGTCACCAAACCAATCCAAGAACATCTCGTCGATTTGACTGACGGTGGCTTGGACTACACCTTCGAATGCATTGGAAACGTGTTGACCATGCGTCAAGCCTTGGAGTCCGCCCACAAAGGCTGGGGAGTCAGTGTCATCATCGGAGTTGCCGGCGCCGGCCAAGAAATCAGCACAAGACCATTCCAACTAGTCACCGGAAGAACCTGGAAAGGAACCGCGTTTGGTGGATACAAAAGCGTTGAAAGTGTGCCGAAGCTGGTCGAAGACTATCTTGCCGGAACGTTCAAGATCGACGAGTTCATCACCCATACTATGAAGTTGGAAAAGATCAACGAAGCATTTGATTTGATGCACAGCGGCGAAAGCATCCGCAGCATCGTTCAACTCGAGTAAGAAATGCATAACAGGAAGTTTGATGAAAATACGATGAAAATACTCGTTGAATGAATGATTTTTGTTGCCTTCAATGGTTTATTGAAAAAGTTGGAATAAACAGATAACCGAAATTAACGTGTGTAATCATTGTGACGTTGTTGCAGACAATACATCCAAAAATATTCCAAATAAAGCACACTTGCAGTTGTGTAGCGCTCATGTTTATCTTGAAGCTTTGCCCTCTTTTCTTTTATCAGCAAAACGTGAGCATGGAAAAAAAATAATTGAAGAACCCACACCGAAGATGATGAGAGATTCTCTAAGAACATTAATTGCCTGTTTGATAACACATAAGTCCTAATCTCGACAAACGAGGTTTTTAATAAAATTTCCTATGAACAACTCCGTGTTCTATTGTTATTCATGTTGTTATCTATTGAATCTTCATTCTTAAAGTATCGTGACCTCTAAAATTTTTCATAGCAAACCCTTTTTTGTGCTTAGCAGTTTATGTTTTGTTTGCCGGTACTTTGCACACATCACCAATGCACACCAAGTAAAAAGTTTCAAAGAGATTGAGCGACTTTCAAAATTTCCGAACTAAAATCATCTCAGTTACTGTGTGATCGTTGAAGTGCTAAGATGTCTGAGGGAGAAGTCATAACGTGTAAAGCCGCAGTCGTCTGGGCTGCGGGTGAACCGTTGAAGATTGAAAAGATCCAAGTTGATCCACCGAAAAAGGGGTAGAAAAAGCTGTGATTATGTGATTGTTGCAATAAATTCATCTTGATCAATTGTTTTATAGAGAAGTGCGCATGAAGATCATTTCCACTGGCCTTGTGAGTAGTTACAATGTGTATCACAATTTTGCATCACTAATAATAACATCTGCAGTGTCACTCGGATCTGTCAGCATCAACCGGCAGAATTCTTGGTGCAGTGTTTCCTGTCGTTCTCGGTCACGAAGGCGCTGGAATCGTGGAGTCGGTCGGCGAAGACGTAACGGCTTTCAAGACCGGCGATCATGTCATTCCGTGCTTCCTGCCGCAGTGCAGGAATTGTCATGTCTGCAAGCACGAAACAGCGAATATGTGCTTGCAATTTGTCGGTGGACAGATGAAGGGCCTGATGCCCGATGGAACATCGAGAATTCACTGTCGCGGCGAAACTTTGTACACTTTTGTCGGGTGTTCGACCTTTGCTGAGTATTCAGTCTTATCTGAGAACTCGATCTGCAAGATTAACAAAGCAGCGCCGTTAGAGAAAATATGTTTGCTTAGCTGTGGAGTTCCTACTGGATACGGCGCAGCTGTGAACACTGCCAAAGTGAAGGCAGGAAGCACTTGCGCTGTTTGGGGACTCGGCGCATTGGGACTTGCTGCCTTGCTTGGATGTAAGAATTCCGGCGCAAAACGGATCATTGCGATTGACATCAACTCGGACAAGTTCAAGGTCGCGAAAGAATTTGGCGCGACTGAGTTCGTCAACCCGAATGAACTAGATGGCAAGACAGTTCAAGAACACTTGCGTGCTATCACAGGCGTCGGTGTTGATTATACCTTCGAGTGTGTCGGGAATGTGCAAGCGATGAAGCAGGCGTTTGAATCCGCAGCGGTCGGCTACGGTGTTTGCGTGTTGATTGGAGTCGCGCCTACTGGACAGGAACTAAATGTCATGCCAATCGACTTTCAAACGGGACGAACTCTCAAGGGCACCCTGCTTGGATGCTATAAAAGCATGGACAGCATTCCAGCGCTGGTCGAAGATTATGTCGCGGGAAAACTGAAGATCGACGGGCTTATCACACACACTATGAAGTTGGAAAATATCAACGATGCATTTGATTTGCTACTCCAAGGCAAAAGCATTCGCACTGTCATCAATATGTGAAGTGTAAAGCGTTGCAAGTTGGTCACGGTGACAAAGTATGCGCTTAATCTATTCACGATTTTTTAATTGCTTCTACTTTGGTATATGTAACAACCTAGATTTTTACAATTCTTCGATAAAAAGTTGCTTTCAATAATTTTTCTACATTGAATAAAAATGCTTTCATTGAACTAGTCATTGGTCATAAGCGGGCGGTCTTAGTCATTGGTTTGGGCAACAGTGTTCAGTATTTTTCACCTCCTGCCTCTAAGTTCGTGACGTTTATGTTGATCGGCTTTTCCAAGTCTAGCAATTCTTTGCCATCATCGTTCATTGAGAAACCTTGCATGTCCATGTTGCGCATCTCAGGCCCACTCATTAGCACTGACGAATCGCCGACAGAGTTCATAAGATTGTGGTCCAAGTTTAAAATGCATTCGTTCTTGAAGTTGTCGATGTTGAAGTGATCCACGTTTAGAAATTCGTACGTTGGCGAAGTTGACATGTAGGAATGCTGTTGTTTAGGCGACAGCATGGACGGAACTGTTGTTGTAGGCACAATGTTTGGGTTGAAGCTACTCCATTCAAACTTCAATGAGTTCACGTTCGAATCCATCGCACTCGAGTTGTCGAAGTTGAGATTCAAGAACAGGTTCGGCGACAGGCGATCAACGCCGTGGTTGTTCATCATCTTGGAACTCTCGTGGTCGATCATCTGCTGGGGCACAGATTGCGCCTGTTCGCACATCATCGATGTCGAAGGCATTGACGGGTTCATTGACAGATGGTCATGGTGAATGTGTTCGTAACTCGTTGAAGGCATTTCTTTGTCATCGATCTTTTCACTTTTCCGCCACTTCGCACCTGAAATTTTTCCGGATCGATAAAAGTTTTCATGTGTGCGCATCGACTGTTCGATCAAAACTCACGTCGGTTTTGAAACCATACTTGGACTCTGGCTTCTGTAAGGTCGATCTTAACGGCCAACTCTTCCTGAGAATCGAGAAAAGATAAAGTGAAGTTCAAAAATCAAAGAAATTTTTCACCCTGAAGAAACAGTCCGGATAATGTGTTTGAAGAAAGGCTCGTTCAAGTTCCTGCAGTTGGTAGTTGTTGAAGGTCGTCCTGAAGTTCAGAATTTACATAAACTTTGACGTCAACTTTCAGACAGAAACTTTTCTCACCTGTATCTCCGCTGCTTGCGCTTCATTTCATGACTTTTGTTTAAATGAAACGCTGGCGAAACGGAAGGAAAACTAAAGTAAACGTCAAAGGAGAGAAAACGAATGGAAAATATTTAACTCTAAGGCTTCACTGGCCGCGTTTTTCTTGTTTTTCCTCATTTTTCGTTATCACAAAGCCATAGGTAAACATTTAAGCTAGATTGCCGCAGCAAAGCAATTGTCATTGCAAGATTTTCTTTCAGGAAGATTGCCTGTGTTTGCAGTCGGAATGAAACCTGATCTTCAGGGCATTTTCAAAGCTGGCTGTATGATGCCGAATGCAGTCAAAACAGGTGCTTTAATGGTTCTTAAATACTTTGAAATAGGTCAATTTTAAGAGATTATAATTGGGAAGATAATGAAGGACTTTGAAAGATAGTTTTTAAAATATAAATTCCAAGTCTAGTTTTAAAAGCGTATCTCGATGCTTGGATCTTCAGAAATATCTCAGCAAAGTTTTTATTATCACTGAAAACTCATGAACCGATAAAAATGGCTTAGGCTATACCCAAATTAAACATGCTGTCACAAACCCTGCACCTTTAAAAAAACCGGGAAAATCTTTGAACTACTCAACAAAGAATTTCTAACTAAAGTCATTGAACACAAAACAAACACTACAGATCCAAGTAGTGTCAAAGAAGCAACTGAATGTATTTCTTATTCTTTTCTTCTGCTTTCACCTGTTCACGTGCCACGGAAAATTATTGTGTATGCGCAATTGGACGAGATTTCTTAGTCTTGAAGACACTCGGCGCTTGATGACCACAAAAATAGCCTTTTTGAATCTTGTGGGCGTCCATTATATAATCTCAAAAGACTTTTGACACCTGAGATAATGACTTAATACCTGCCAGATGAATGAACAACGTGTGGCAACAAGATCCTTGGCAACCAACGCGTTTTTAATCAATAAAGTAACCTAATATGCGCTTCCATTCATATCAACGGCCAGCTGACCCATTGTTCTTTGACAAGATGTTGCTGGCAGTGAAGGTGGAATAATGGATTGCGAATAGTATAAAACAAGGAACGAAGCAACGTATCTTCGTCAGTCTTCATTAAGATGTTCAAACTGCTGGTAAGCTAAGAGTGGAAGTTGAAATTCTTGTTCGTGAAACAGTGATGAATTTACAGGCAATCATCATGTGGATATCAGTTCTGTTGCACCAGCTGACTGAAGGCTTTCGATTTCCGGGAAATCGATTGGCGATGAAGACTAACGACAACGAACTAGAGGCGACCAATTGGCAAGACAAACTGGATGACGACGTGCTCACAGTTTCGAACGCAATCAAAAACGACGATGCAGATGCAAATACTGACAGCGCTGACATGATGGTCGAAAAAAGACACCAAGTGAGACGTTCCTGCGCTTGTAACTCGGTTCCTGACAGGTTGAGCTTCGGCGAGAACACTTACCCGTCACATTACATTGGTAAAATCTGCGACAAGACGAGAAATGCCAATGTCGTTTGCACGCACGCCGGCTCTTGCAAGGAAACTTTCCACAAAATGTTAGTTCTCAAGCACAAAACCGACCATCAAAAGCAGATTAAATACGGAACACTGCATCACAACATTAGCAAGGACTTCTACTGGGATGTTGAAGTGAGTGAATTAAGTTTTTGATAATTTTGTTTAACTTAAGTTTAATTCCCAGCTAGTGCCGATTGACTGCCGTTGTGCATAGAAATGTTCGCCAATCCTGAAAATTCCTAATGAAAAACTCCTTAATGGCGCTTTCTTAAAATGATTTTCCTCGAAAGTTTATCAATATTCACGTCTTGGTTGCGAGTTGGCCAAGGTTGTGTTTGGTATAGATGTATGAGTTGACATTGAGTATTGTTAGAGAGAATAAAGCC
>JPYR01000343.1:10353-68107 GCA_000775305.1 Belgica antarctica
AATTTATTAATGTTTTCGAACTTTTATAATCTTTGCAAATGTCCGAGATTGATCGACTTTCTTTTAGACTGGGAATGAACTATCTTATTGTGTAGATTTTTACCTGTGACCGTACCCATATCCACCATAAACTGGATAACCAAAACCAATTCCACCACCAAAGCCTGTGGAAATTAAAAGAAATTTGATATTTAGAAGCAAAAAATCATCAGGAAAACATTAAAATAATTTACCTCCAATTCCGAAGCCACCGCCGTAACCATAAACTGGGTAGCCGTAGCCTGAAAGAAATAAATGATTGTTTATCATTTGAA
This sequence comes from Belgica antarctica, assembly GCA_000775305.1. NCBI lineage: Eukaryota > Metazoa > Arthropoda > Insecta > Diptera > Chironomidae > Belgica > Belgica antarctica. The sequence continues at coordinate 10,668 of JPYR01000343.1, forward strand.
AATAAGCACACGAAGTCAAAGAACTCTTCCAGAATCCAACATTTTACGAAGACTTCTTTTGATCTATTTCAAAGCACTCACCTCCACCATAATATCCGTGGCGCTTTTCTCTAACTTGTCCGCCATCGGCAGTGATTCCATCGTCTTGCAGTGGAACTTCATCAATAGACAGCAGGTCGACTTGTGCTTCATCTTGGCCGCCGTCGAATGGCAAGGCGCTGATCATGCACACGAGTGCAACGCAAATCAAAGCTTTTGTGATAATTGCCATTTTAAATATTTTCGTGTTCTTAGAATTTTAATTCACACTTTCTGTGTTGTATTAGAATTTTTCCCACTTTTAGTGCTCGCACTTCAATTTTCAATCTCAAACTAAACTGTTCAATCCAGGCGGTGAATTATTTATATAGTGAAGCAGTGCTAGAACTTCCAAATCAAAACGAGTTTGTTTACGATAAAAAACGGAAAGAAAAATCACCATTGATGACAAACTCTCACACAAAACTCATGAAAATCTTTTTTCATTCTTTACCTTTTCGCTAAGTCATTCAAGACACTACAATAACAACTTCACGAAACAGAAATTTTCCAGTCTTAAGATTGGGATTTCCGAAAATACAAATTCTTAATTTATTATTTGGTCAACTATCTTAATTTTTATCTTCAAACTGCCACACAAAGAATTCATTTTCCGGGTTTCAAGAATTTCATTGTGTAAACCTTTACAGAACTGGTATTTGTTTGTTTTTGTGCGTTAAGTCGTGAATGAAGTCAAATATTGCGAAAAACGACGACTTGAGGTCAAGCGAAGAGTTTTGTGCCTATTGGTGCGTTGAACTCGCTGGTTTCATGTCAGCAAATTTGTCGTTTCTTTACTGAAAGGTCGCATCAAATGTGTAGTTGTAACAATGGGTGGGAATTGCTAGAACCAAGCTAGAACTCAATAAGATTGCGAAACTATGCGGCAATTACAGCTGATAATTTGTTTTCTGCGTGCAATTATTTTTGGTGCATTGTGATTCAAACATTGTAAATCGTTAATGCTTAAGTGGAAAACATTCTAGGTACAACGATTAATTACCGATTCATCTTAAAGTTAAGCTAATAGCATGAAAATCCCTTAAATGAATGCTTCTGATTTCAATTAGAATTACAAAACTGCGTTGTAGAAGAACCTGCTAAAATTATTTCACTTCACACTCCGTTTGTCATCATAGAACCAGTAACAAAAACACATCGGGTCATTGTGTTTTTCTTTGTTTATGTTCTTTTAACACAGATGTAACTTTCCACTGAGAATTCCACAAAGATTGCAAAAAAACGTCGAGAAAAGAAGAAGAAACAGGTTTAAGTCTGATGACGGTGGAACCCTCGCCTACGTAATCTTTGTGTGATATTTTCATGAAGCTGATAGACACCGGTAAACAAAACGTATAGAGATCAGACAGAAGTTATGACCTGGTGAATTTTGATCCAAGGACAAATGCAGATTTTACGAGCCGGCCGCAACGATTTCGTAATTGACACGCGAAACGAAATATATCTCGTCAACAAACTCAAAATGAATGATCGGAGGCAGCCAAGTCTTGTGCAATTATTTTCTTGGAATAATTTGTCAAGAAAAAAAGATTTCCAAAGGCAAATCTATTTAAATTAATCAAGTTTAAATCAATTGTTCACTAAAACTTCCAACAGCTCAAAAAGCTCAAAATCTTAGAAAACCTTTAACGGAAATTTCTTTTTCAAAATTTTCTTAAACTTTCTTCCTCTCGCTGATCAATCCAAGTCGCAGTCAACTTTTTCCAGATCTGACCCAAGAAATTTTATTTTTGTCAACAGTAAGAAAATTGCGTGTTTCAACCATTTTTAGTCTTTGTAGAAAACGTAAAAGCAAAAAACCAAAGATGGACAACCTCAAGAAAGTCCTGACGACTCGGGCGGAGCTCGCGGGCTGCCTCAACAAATACACAAATGTCGTCAAAGGTTTTTACATTGTAATTAGTTGCTTCTGGATGTTACCCAAATGTGATTCACAGGCTTTCAACTTCGGTTCTGTCGAGTTGATGCCGAGAACGGGATCCTGAGCTACTTCTTGCCACCAGAGAACAACGACGAGCAAGTTAGTGGCATCCCCAGGGGTCAAATTTTTTTGATGGGCGCTCTGATAAACCCCAGCGACGAAGACTCGCGAACCTTCACGATCAATCCTGCCAGCGGAGAAAGCATCAAACTCAAGGCCAGCGACGCCCGAGCCAGGCAGGAGTGGGTGGACGGCTTGCGCGCCGTTGTCGAGAACATTTCCACCCAAGACAGGTCACCACTGCCACCGAGAGAATGCTTGGCCGCCTTCGACTGTCTAGTCGCCTGCCGCAAGCAACTACAAGACACTGAAATGTGCAACTCGAAACTAGTCCAGTTGATTGAAGGCTCTCAAGGTGGCGCCTTGAACCACAACGATCCCGATATGCTCATGCTCAAGGCGCTCTCATCGTCCACAACTTCGACATTGTCCGTCGGTTTAGCGCACCTGCAAAAATATCAAGATACGATTCGTGCTGAAATGTATTAAAATTGCATTCTCAATGTGTTAAACTATTCCAATAAAATCTTGAACTTAGAAAGTTGAATTATTTAACGGTTTTCGTTTGAATTTAAACGAGCCCGACCAACCGTTCGTTTAATCCGCAAACTCAGTTCGACTGGTGAAGAAAACAGATTTCAGTTTTTCGCAAATTTTCCTGTCTGTAAGTTTATCTTGATCGTCCTAGAGGTGAGTCACCTTCAGCATCACAATTCCGTGGGTGACCATAGCACCGAGTCCGTCAAAGTGCAATTTTCCTTCGCGACTTCCGATGAAGGTCAAAAAAGTTTGCAAAACAATCGAATTTGAAATTTTTATCTTCTCTTGCCCGATTTAGTACGTTCCACTGTCCCAAAATTAGTACTGAAGAAAACATGGATGCGAGTAATGCCGAGAAGGTGCCAGAGCAATCCGCAGAGTCCGACGCACCAGCAGAAGTGAGATTTTTCGTCGCTGGATGTTTTTGTTCGCTCAGCTAACCAACAATAAACGAAATATTTCTTGCAGAATGCACAAGAAGTCGAGAAGCAGGAAGAGGAGAAGCTAAAGGCAAAGTTTCCACAGGCAATGGGTGGTTTTGGACGTCCAGGCGGCCATTCAGCTTTCCTCCAAAAGCGACTACAAAAGAACCAGAAGTACTTCGACTCGGGCGACTACCAAATGGCGAAACAAAAGACTGGCGGCGGCTTGGCCAAGCAGATATTCGCGAACAAGGTGCCGACTGGCGAGGCGATCCCGACACCAGAGTCCGTTCCAATCCGAAAGACTTCAATCATTCAGCCTTGCAACAAGTTCACGCCAACCAGTTAATTCATCAGACAGCACCGGTACCTTCTAAAGTCACAAACCGTAACAACTAAAGCACCTTTAAAGCAGTGCCGGCAACGGCTCGATGATAAGTTTTTCTCTAGATTATAAATGTGTTGGACGGAAAGCCTCAGAGTAGTTGATGGTTGTTTAGAGCGGGCGGAAAAGATGATGTTAAATTGAGATGTGTCGTCCGATTAATTTAATTGCATTTCAAACACTTTCTCTCCTCTCCATAACTGGAGCGTTTATCGGGAAGTTTTCCGCGGAAAGTTTATTTAAGATGAGAAAGACACGATAAGTTAAGCCAATGATCTGATTTGTTGCGAAAAACGCGAAGAGAAAAATCATAAACTGCGCAATTAAAAATGTTTCACTCAGTTTAGATCTCAAAGCTCCATTTGGTTCTCCAATAAAACGATGTTGTAATTAAAATTCTTTCTCGACAGATCAGCGTTTAACAAAAACAAGAATAAAGTTCACAAAAAGGAAGCGAAAAACTTTATTTCAATCATGTCACTGGTTACCAATCATTGTTCTCGGCCAAGTCTCTGAAGAGTTTGTCGCGAACCTGCGGTCTTGGGTCGTCCTTGATATCAGTCTGAACAGCTCCGACCCTGCCCAGCAGAAACTCCAGCTCGTCCTTTGTGATGTTCGGCCCGCGTAACTCGAGCGCGCCCATAAATTGCTTCTTGATTTGTCCGTTGTGGTAGATGAAGATGGCTGGCAGGTTCTTCTCGGGGAAGTTGGGGATGCAAGTCTGTGCAATGGATTTAAGAAACTTTACGGTGGGGAATTGCACGGCCAGCTCGCTAAAGAACTGGTTGAGAAGGGTGCAGAAGGGAACTCCTTTGGCGTACAAATGCAAAACGACCCAAATGTTGTCACCGGCCTTGTTCACCTGAAATATGATATCTTAGATGAAAACTTGCTGCGCAAGGACAGTCACATGACTCACCTCGTTGACGTATTCTTCTCCGGTGATTTCACGGACGTATCCGAACTTTGATTTGCAGGCCAGCTGCTTCATCTCAGCGATGCGCTTGTTTCTGAACTGAATCAAGACGGCTTCGTCTTCACTGTCTTCCAGCTCGTCGAGCTCATCAAGGTTGAGTGTCTCCAAGTCTCTGCCGTCTAAAAAATAAATATAATCTTCGAGAACAAACAAAACGAGTCGCTCAGTCTACCTGACTTCTTCTGAATTGTCTGTTCAAGCATGTTCACGATGTCAGCCTCGGTGATTTCTGCCTCTTTTGGCTTTGGTGGCAAGATTCCTTTTTTACGGAGCACATCATTCCACTCGGTGTCAGCGTTTGGATCCTAAAATATCACAAAGCAACACCAGTCCATGAATGACCAAATATGGAAATAATCATAAACATTGAATTTTCATTCAATGATCTGTGAGTGAAGTCTTTTTTAATTCAATTCTCAACTGAACATGGTTTGTCCTGATATTTACCTGCATTGTGTGATTGGGGAAGCGGTTCTCGTGTAAAAAAATAAATTTCTCTGAGGAAACACCAAAAGTGTGTGAAAAATTATGACGAATGAATCACCGACGTACGTTTCGCTGAACCTGGCTACGTCCAGCGCCAAGCACATTGCAACAGACTCAAACTCTTTACGTTTTTATCTTCGTTTTATTATTCAATTCAACGTTTTTCATTTCAAGACGTTTAACAAGCCATGACAGCTCCGGCGACCGAGTTCAGTCGTTCATGTCCAAATCATTCAATTCATCATCCAGGCCGTCGAGGTCTTCGTCCAGGAAAAGGTTCTCGTTGATTGGACCTGCTTCATCTTCGAGTCCAGCCGCTAGAGACGAGGCACCTTGATCGGACGTTCCGTTTTCTGTAGGAGTTTCTTGTTTCGATGGCAGCGTCTGTCTTAGCTTTTCAAACCGATCATCCGTTGCGATGGTTCCAGTGCCGTCGACCTAAAATTGAGCAAGTTAATAAATTGCATGACTGAAAGCGTTCGATCACTCACCTCCTTCGCCGTATTGTAAGCACTAAAGTCAACTTCCTTGAAGTCGGCCTCGTTCTCATCTCTCTCCCGCTCAATATCAAATGTTTGTTCATCGTCTTCCGTGGCATTATCGTAGACCAAGTCGGGATTGAAGCTGAACATCTCACGACCCGAAATTCCGAATTGCTTGCCGGACTTGAAGTCCTTCAACTTCTTTTTTTCTTCCTCGAGCTGCGCCTGTTTCTTCTCTTCGATCTTGCGCTTCTTCCAACTCAAGAACGACTCCAGGGTCACCTTGGTTGTGTTGCCACCCAGCGCCGACCGTTCCGTCTCGATCAGCTCTTCCAGCGAAAATTCATCTCGTTTGTCGTCCTTCTTCTTGTCCTTTTTGAGCATGTAACCAGCAGGCAAGGCGTGACGATATATGCATTTGGAACCGTTCGGACACTCCCAGAACCAGCCGTAGAGCGACTTCTCGACGGCCTCCAGGAAGAATTTGCAGATAATTGTTGTTGCGTTGGTTTTCAAGTTGTGTTCGGCATGTTTCAAGTCGACTACCTCCAGCAGCTTGGTCTCGTCCCAGCTCTCCATTGTCTCGCCATCCTTCTCGACTTCGCGGGCGTCCACGTAGATGGATCGCTTCTCAGCCTTTCGTTCGACGGTCAAGTCGTGCGAGAATTTACATTTGTCGCCTTTCGTGCACTGGCCTTGTTTGAAGTAAGCGCAGAGAACCGACTTAGGGTCAGCACCCGCTTCGATCTTCTGGATGATGACTGGCTTGAAGAGGGCGGCGAGTTCTTTTTGTTCCTGCAAATAAAATCGTCAGTTTCTGTGAATTTCTGTGGATTCAGCGACTCACTTTCAATTTCTTTTCCTTCTCGAGCTTCTTTTCGTTGGGCAAGCCCAGCGGATGTAGACCGCCCGATTTAACTTGCTTCTCGACTTGAGCTATAAACTTCTGAGTCTTTGCACCCTTCTTGTTCTTCAGGCCGAATGTTTTGTCCTGGCGATCAAAAAATTAATTCGACATTAACCTCATTTACTTAAATTTGATCGAAATTTCGTCCGAACTCTGGCTTTACCTCGATAACTTTCTCCTTCTTCTTGACCTCGGTCTTCTTACTGGTCGCTGAACATTTCGGCGGCATTTCAAACTGCTATTTATCTGTGAGAATTCAGCCGAAATGAAACTTTGACGAGAATAATGTTTCGACGTTGCCAATTGATACGTAGCTTACGTAATGTCGACATGGCGACGTAGCATCGACGTAGCATTGACGTAAGCATTTGAATTGTAGAAAATAACGGGCAAACGTGACACTCAGAGTAACCATGGGAAATAATGAAGCTTTGCTATTAAAAAAAATGTAAGCATTGAAAACTTAATCTGTAAAGTACACTCAATCAAATTTCAAGTAAAAATTGCGCTGTAGTTTTAATTTTGTTTTTAATAAAATCTCGTATAAAATAATGTTTTTTTTATCAAAATTCTAATTTAAAGCTACTCTGAGATATAAATTCATTTAAAGCGAGAATGCTTCTCGATTTGAATGTTCAATTGCAGCCAGCAGGTCGTGCTTCATCCGAACGAACAATTTTCCCTTTTTCCAAGGATTTTGCAGGTCCAAAGGCTTGAAGTCGGGTCGAAGGCATCTTTCTCGAGCTCCAATCACCGCAACCAAGCAGAAGTCATCCAATTTGTCTGCTTCGTAGATCGGGCCTTCCTTGCCCTTCATGACCACGGCCATGTTCAGTTGCTTCACCACCAACTCGATGACTTCCTTCGCTGTCGTTTTTTTCTGACACTTCAACTTGAGAGACGTGCCAGAAGCCAGCCCTGTTTGGTATGCGGCGATGACATGGATGATCGAGCTGCTGTTCTCAAGCACCGCAGCGTGGTTTGCATACTCTTGCTCCACTACAGTTTCTTCAATTTCGAAATCCGATTGCTGGGGCGTAAAAGCTGCCGCTTCATTTGCGTCTTTAATTTTTTCAAAAAGATCGAAGGCTCGCCAATCACTTGTTGGAGCCTCTGCGTCTTGGCAAACTGGGTGAACATCTTTGCTGTGTAGATTGCTCCGGATGAACTGTGCTGCTTTATTTTTGCCAATGTTTGATCTGTGTTCAACCGGAGCTTTCCGAAAGGGACTCGAAATCATCTCGATCGCTTCGTCTTCGACGATGATGAGTGGATCCTTGAAGCTGCAGTTCTGAGCTTCGTTTTGGATCGCAGTCAATGTCGGTTTCAGGAACGTCACCAAAGTGGATTCTTCAGACGGTTCGAACAAAAACTTCTTCAAATCTTTCTTGGTGGCTGCTTTGGGATGATGCGACACTCGAAGGCGGCTTTTGCTGGGCGACGATTCAACTCTGATGTTGGGCGGGTTCTCGGTGGTGAACTGAGTGTTGTTGATGCGGTGCACAGTCAACCCATTGGACTTGCTGCTTTGAGCGGTTTCGCTCGATTCTGGTGATGTGTTCATGTTGATTGTCGTTGCGCGTTTTCGTTGATGGGCGTTCGATGGAGATTGTCCCTTGCTTCTTATTACAACTAAGGTGTCTTCAGACTTCGAAGACGGTAATCGTGGAATCACAAAATTGCTTTTTTCACCTGACGAGAAGTAATTCGAGTCAGCGCTTTGACGCATAAGTGCGTCGCTAGTTTTCAAGTTGGATATCCGGGCTTCGTTGCTGTTTAAAACTTGTTCCGACTTGGAGTGTTCGCCAAGCATGAAAGTTTCGGAGTTTTTCAGAGCGTAGCTTTGCGTGCCCGACCAAGAACCACGGACAGGTGAACTGAGTGGGAAGCCAGGCACTTGAAAAGGCTGCGCAAACGTTTTTGCATCGTTATTGGGGTTTGTAAAGTTCAGAATCGTCTTCACGTCAATCCCAGAGCTTTGTTCCTTCGTTCTCGAGAAGTTGATCGCGTCCATCATCCACCGAATGCCTTTCCACGCCACGTTCAGATCGTTCATAACTTCTTGCAGCTTTTTGAGCTTATCTTTCGCAATCTGCACTTCATTGTTGGAAAATGCTTCTCGGTGCTTCATGTTGGCCACCGTCGTCTCAAACTCGATTAGGAAAGAAAGCCGAGCGTACTTCCGGATGATCTCGTGCTGATAAATGTTAAACTGAAGCATTTCGTGGACAATTAGCGGCAGACAAAGCAGGTCGTTGCGCTTGAGCGACAAATCAAGTGGGTCTGAGTGGAAATCTGGTGAAGAAAGTTGATAATTTGTATGAGAAATGTAGACTTGTGGTGGATTCAAAGTTGATTTCTTCACTTTCACAAGAATGTTTAGTCATCAATCAAGTCAGATCAATCAATCAATCAATTTTACCTTTCGTCAGAATTGCATTTTCTGATAGCGGCGAACAGATCAGCAGGAACGTTACATCAGGGCTCAACTCAATCACTTCGAGATCGTACAGTCGGTGCTGGAATGCCGTGTCCGACGAGACGTTCATGTACTTGAACAGCCGGTTCAGCGATAGTTTCAGGCTGTCGACGAACACCTGCTGGGCTTCGGACAAGTTGGATCCGTATTTCTCGAGGTCAAAGCAAAGCGAAGCTTTCTGGGACTTTTTTGGTTGCAGCGCGGACCATTCTTCGGCTGACACGCGCGGGTTGTCTCTGATCTTGCAGTTCGGCAGCACGTTGGGATTTTTCGCTTGACAGACGATCTGAATCGTGTCGAACGAACTGAACATTTTCAAATAACCCAAATAAAGACCGCGCGAGAGTTTCTGCTTCGATGCTTTGTAGAAATTGATTTGGCTTGCAATTGAGTTGAGGAAAATGTCGCTAATCGAGCTTGTGTCTTCGAGAATCGGTGCAGCTTTCTTCTGCAACTTGGTCAACGGAACCCACCGAAGATTCATCGACGACTTTGGTTCCTTCACGTTCAGTACACAACTCAACACGACCGTGCCTTCAGAATCCTTCAGCGGCTTGTAGTAAAACTGACCCAAGTCGGTAGTGCCGAGGGCCATCTGCATTTGGTATATTGCGTTTAATATCTTACAACGGAACTGCGCCTTTGTGAACGAGTTTTTCTCCATATCGTCTCGTAACTCTTTCACACAGTCCCATGACATTGAGATCTGGGGGAGAAAATTGATGAATCATTTCGAAGAAAACACTTTAATCAACTTTGCCAACTGGAGTGACGCCTTTGGACTGCATTCCAAGCAAGTAGATCACACAACTCACCTTCATCAGCCAGTAGAAATCGTTGTTCAAGCTGTTCGGGTACGTTTCATCGATTTCTATAACGGGAATGAAGTCTTCGTTCGTAACAAGCACCTTATCGTCAGTGTAGCAGATGCATGCGAGATGAATTCCACGCTTCAGCGTCTTCTGGAACTTCGAAGCGGCCGAGAACAGTTGCTTGATGGTGGTTTTCTTCTTCTGGTTTCGTTTCGGATCGTCTTGCTGCGTCTCGCACTTGCACATTTGAACAAAGTTTGAAATCTTCTCAAAAGTTTCTTTCTGGTCGGTTCGTCGCACTTCCACGCTATCGTCGTTCAGATCTCGCCACGACGACGGGATGATGCTCTTGGGATTGCACGATTTGAAGCCACCGAAGCCTTTGAGGTTCCCGCTGCTAGCGCGGAAGAAATACCGGCGACCTTGGATCAAGTTGTTCATTTGGAAGTTGACGCCCATCGTGCCTTCGAAGTCCTTCCACTCGGTGATCACTTTCTCGCCGATTATAATACTGAAGTCTTCTCGTGACGAGTATTGCACTTTCACCTTTGTGCAAATGAAGTTCTCGTTGGGCTGGAGGATTTTTATCAGCACTGAGTTGTTGCCGACGACGTCTAAGACAGAAAGTTGAAGGATTAGCCAAGAATCTAAGAAATTTGTTCAAATTTGTTCTTACCAACAGAGAATGAGAACGGTGAGTTGGGTATTTGAAGGCTCTTCCACCCACCGGTCATCTTCTTCAGCAGCTTGATTCGCTTGTCGAAGAACGATCTCTGTTTCTCTGCGTCAAGGACGGTGCCGTTTGGACCGGATGACGACGCGGGTGTGTTGATTAGCTTGTGCAATTTCTGCTCGGTCTCGAATATCAAAGTGTTTAAATGGTTCTCGATGTTGTCGCTGACATCGTAGCCAACACTGGCACCGTTCAGAAGCAGGATTTTGGTAATGTTGTGGTTGTCTAGAAGGACGGACACGTCTAGAGGTGAGAAGCCGTCGTTGTTCACTGTGTTGATGTGCGCAACGGCGTCTTTGCTGAGAAGATCCTTTAGCTGGTCTTGCTGGTTGTTTTCGATGCTCTCAAACAGCGCTAAAATATGCAGTTAGTCACCTGTCGTTCGCATTTCCACGAATCGACTTACCACACAGCGTGTTTGGCTCTGGTTTCTTGGCTGCATGCCCGAACTTGTGCTTCTTGCTGACTTTAAAGTTCTCCGCCGAAGTATTTTTGTTGATTTCCTTGAGAATGCCGTCGTTCATCGTGCCTGGAATCTCCGTTTTCGTCTGGTGAAGGTTTTTGTTGAGGTTGAAGCCACCGATGTGCATTCTGTTGGGATCGAAGATCTGGTTCATCGGCAAACGCTTCTCACAATCATTTTCATGATTGGAGGGCAGAGAAATTTCTGTGAATTCGGAGAAAATTTAAATTAAAATCAATTAAGCGCTGCGGCAAATGAATCATCGTCGAGGCATGACGGTTTGATCAATCGATCGCGAGTCTTACTTGCGGCGCTGTTCGCCCAAACCGACCGTCGTCGGATCGTGGCAACCTTCATCGGTTGAACTTTAACACTTTCACTCGATTCTTGGGTGCAGCGTTTAGGCACCGGCGGTGGCAATGGAAAATCTAAAAGCGCAGCCGCTTTTGGAGGCACAAAGGAAGGCAATGAACCGAGACTCGCCGTTTGCAAATTGTTTATTTTCTTGGGCAAGCGGAACGACGACCGAAATGCAAGACTCGATGAACGCTTGAAGACTGAAGATTCACTCGGCGACTTGGTAGTCAACTGTTTGTAGTTGATTTTCATGTTTTTCACTTTTATTAAGAGTTCACACACAAAAACAATATCGCGCTGGCCGCCTTTAAATTAATCTTTTCTAATTTCGCTTTCTCGGATTTCCCAACGCGATTGTGCTGTGATATTTTGCTCACGGCTTGTTCGCTCGCAATAAAAACATAATTAATTTCGTAAATTCCGCTTTGTTGCTGGCCGAGTTAATGATCAACTCAATGCGATTCTTATAACAACACTGAAGCTAACGTATTCTTGTTAATGTTCGGTCGTTATTGAACTCTCTCATCTCAACGGAAATAAAATCAACGGCAGTAGTACACGCGTGAAGGGTGAGAATCTTCAGATTTGGAGAGAGAACGATTGTCAACAGAGAGAATGTCCAACACATATATTTGTACAGTGATCAGTGTTGATGTGTGTGATCATTCTTTACGTGTATGAGTCTACGTCATCAAGAACTTTGCTAAGCACAGAATATACTCGACACACAGAATATACAAGACGTAATCGACGTAAGGGTCGACTTAAGGGTTGATTCAATTGAATTCCACCCACGACGTTGAAAGCTTTTTCAAATTCTTACGTAATCAAAGCTTATCAATAACTTCACTGATAAACGTTCAAAACGAACAATTTTCCACGTCTCCACCAACAGAACTCCCTGGCCAGCATGATCTATCTCAATTGTGTTCGGATATATGCTGCTTCATCGTTGTATGCGTTCCAACACACATGCTGCCTTCGCCTATCGCTCATACCGTCCCTTTTTTTCTTCGTCTTTTTCTCCTACAACAATCATACGTTGAAGCCCACAATTCTTCTCGGAACGGTTAAATTTATGCAACTGACTGTTTAAGAGACTTCAGACCCTTTGAATGCGAAGTTTATGCTTTGCTTCTCGTCTGCGGACTCTTTTTGTTCACTAATTAAAATTAATCAGGAAGTTGAGATACTTTTTCAATTAATCTCTGCTTCTCTGCCTTTGTGAGTTATTCTTTCGAATGTTCTTTTCAAACGCTCGCCTCGTAGAACAAAGTAATCAAACAGGTTTCGATCAAAGCAGCTCCAAAGCGCCTTCAAGCCAACATTTTTCTTACGCGTCATTAGCGTTTCCAAAACAGTCAGTACATTTCTTTTTGGCATGTTCCACATTTCGATCGTAAATTCGATCGGCGCGTTTACACAGTTTTTGTTACACGAACAACACTCAACGGAGCCCGATGCCATTTTGAGACTTTGAATGGGACTGTGCCTTGCACAAAGCATCACCTGCACCGCGGATTCTTTTGTTTTGACGCCGTCAATTGAGATTTACCTTGTGAATTTGCTTAAATTAGTTTTTCCTTCACACTTTCTTTTTTCTTTCTTTGCTTGTTCAAATTTTGCTACTTGTTTCTTTGAGGCAAATAACGAGACAACTTAATGATGAGAGATTCAGCAGACAACTAAATGAGAAAGAATTGTAAAAACTTTTTTCCATCGTTTTAAACTCCTTCATTCCACTGCGTTCACTCAAGTATTCGCTTTGGCAACTTGTTGATTCATGTGTGCTCTGAATACACGCAAACGGTCACCTGTGAATTTCGTTCAACGGACCGCGGGCTATGCTCGTGAAAATTGTACAAAAATTAGTTTTCCGCTGATATTGGCATTTATTGTTTTTAATACAAAAGAAATAAATTGGAATTCTTCAGATAACTGCTTATTTGATTAATTTTCATCGTCCGACTGCTCGACTTGCTGACCCAGCGACCGCAACCGCCTTCGATACTCGCTCATTTTAAGCTCTTGATCGGCTAGCAGTTCCAGCAAATCCTCCTGGTCCTTAGTCATAGATCCAACTCTAGCCGTGAGGTCGTAATTTTCGGCCTTTAGGGCGGCGATATCGCTTTGCGAACCTCTCAACACGTCAATCTCTACTATCAGACGTGAATTCTCCGATTCGTAAAACGTTATCTTCGTCTTCTGGTGTGAATTCTCGCCGATAAGATTCTGAACTTGATTTTGCAGTTGTTCGACGTACGAATTGTCGACGTGGTTAGTGACTGATTGACTTCCACCCGATGCCGAAAGTTGAGCCTTCAAGAGAATATTTTGATCGCTGATTTGACTCATCGATGCGCTAGATTCATTAAGCTTGGCCTGTTGATAAAGATAGAAATTGATAAGAATTTAGAATGCGATGTTAATTACAGGGAATTCCGGGGACTGTACGTTGATGACGTCACTTAAAAAATTAATTATTTGAATTTCCTTCATTCATCGGTATTAAATCACGAATTTCTATCAAGTCTGTCTTATAAAACATCAAAAGATCTTTGAAAATCTTAGTGACATCACTTCCAATCTCGCCCAACTCAACCCCCGTGTCACTCACCGTGAGATTTTCATTTTGAAGCTGAAGTTCTTTGAATTTTTCGTTGACAATTTGAATCTTGGCGTCTTGTTCGCGAATGATGTTCTTATACTGCGCAACCAAGCTTGAAGCTTCCGAACTTAATGTCAGCTCGTTTATTGACTCGTTTCCGTTGCTGAAGTTTGTCACAATTTTCATGACCGGGTCTGTAATTAATTTAAACATGAGAAATTTTGTCAAAATTGAGTTGAACCAGCTGAAAATCGTGTCGATCATGCGAAACTTACTTTCCAAAGTCTTGAAAAGTCTACAAAACTCAAAATCAAGGAGAAGTTCCGCCGCTTCTTTGACGCGGATTTGTGGCTGCTTGCTAGCCTTGCTGTAGCTCTCGTGCTTGCTTACTTCACTAAGTTTACTTGAAAAGGTTTCGAGCCCGATTCTCTTGATCAGCAGTTGACACAAGTCGTCTCGTCGGTGGTTTTCAACGGAATTGTCGTTGAACTGGATGCAAAGACCCATCAGGAATGCGCAAAGCCCTTGGATTAAATATTCGTTCTCGTCGTTTTCATTGGCAGCGATTTGCGCGATCAAAAACCCGATGGTTCCGTTGATGGCAAGGAATGACCTGACAGCAGCCTCGGAATTGGCCAGCCAGGTGCTAAGGAACATCAGAATTCCGATTTTACTTTGGTGCTTAAACTGTCCTTGCTGTAGAAGGTTGAAACATTGATGAAGCAGCGAGATCGGCTTGCTTCCCGGGGTTGTGGCTAAAAGACTTCTTAGCAGCTGATCTTTTTGCGCTGTGTTGTCGATCAGGGCATAGCAAAGCGACACCGATGAGAACCAGTTTGAGAGAACGTCGTTGCTGAAGAGGCCACCACAAAGAAGCTGACCAGACGTTAACGATGCGGGTGCGTCACGAGTGCTCGGTAGGAGGGTGCTTATCAAGTGATTCTGACCGCTTGTGTTCTTGTAGAGATAGCTTTGGAAGCAATAAAGTACGGCACATCGAAGGGGTAGCGGCTGCTTTTCATTCACCATCGACATCAGAAGCACGACGAGAGCGGGTCGCGGCGGTTCACTCGGCGCCATCACGTCGTTAAAATAATTCTGGTTGTCGGCGTCGCCTCGAATGATCTCGGCACAAGTGTTTATTGTCTCTGTGAGGATGTTTGGCGGGATTCCAGAGCTCATCAGCATCCTACACAACGTTTCAAGCAGTCCGCAGCCACGCATAATCTTTTTACACGGTCCACTTGTTTGTTGTGCATTATTAGGCGACACCAGGACACGAACGATTTGAAGCATGCAGTGGATATTTGAGACTTTCTGAGCTGTCATGCCGAGCTCTTCGACTTCCGGTGACAGCAAGAACATCGGTGCGATTCTTTGGATGTAAGAGCCCTCTCTGAAGAACTGCTGGTTGCTCGAATTGTTTTTCAGCAAGTTCAGCATGAGAATCAGGCAATCTTCAACCACAATTCCACCGTCGCTGCATCCTTCTTCGATCATAACGTCGAGAAGTTTGTCAAAGGCGTTCTCGAAAGCGACGATTTTCTGAATGTTCGCGTTGCCTTTGGTCAGTTGAATCAGCAGCAGAAGCGCGTCGTTGCGGATGATCTCTCGGCTGTCAACTAAAAGGTCCATGAGACGAGACACGCCCATCGGGCTGACCAGCACCACTTCCTGGATCTCCTTCGTTCTGTTCGCAAGCAGTGACGTTAAAAGCTTTATCGCCGACCACCGGACGCGGAAGTCGTGTTCTTCGAGATGACTTAGCACCAGACTGATGTTATCGGGTCTCTTAATGAACATTTCCGTGAACTGTTCGCCTATGTTCAACGACACTTGCTCGTTGTCCATTTCCTCCTCAAACTGGTCTGGCGACGTCACATTGCACAAAGTGTCCAGGCAGTAGCCGATGATCTCGCAATCCGCCCGGTCGTTTTCTAAAACTTGCACAAGACACATCATCGACTGGGCGCCGACCTCCACCCGGTACTTCCTTGACAGCGATTTGAGTGCGCGACACGCATCTCGTCGGTCTTCGAGTAGCGTCGATGACTGCACTCGGTCTACCAGCCTTTCCACCTAAAGCGAAAATAATTAAAAGTTGCGCAAACCAAAACAAACCAGAAACCACTCACTGTCTCAGCTCCTGACGCCGTCTCGTTGACCTCGCTGGTTCCCAGCACGCTTTGCAATCCTGTTTTGAAGAAATTCATGTCTTTGTTATTGTCTTTGACTGCCTTAATAAATAAATTAGTAAGATTCCGAGTGAAAAAAGACAAATCATCAAAATTATCGCTGCTTGGCGTTCCCTTCGTTTCGCGGTTTGAATTTTAAAAAACCGTTAAAAATTTTAATATTCAATCAGATTTGATTTTAAGCGAGATAAAATCAATCAAAACTCCATGTTTTGCAATTTAATCTTTCGACCTCTTAATTGGTTTAAATAAAACATGAAGCATTTCATGATAAATCAGCTTCGGAACTGATTATTCGATTGTGAAACGACTTCTTGCAACAATTCAACGCCAGTCAACACCAAACGCAGCCGATCCAGGTAGTTCTAGTTCGATTGAAGTTAACACCAAACGAAACTGACGCAAAATTCTTCGCGAACAACCGTTGCAGTCGTTCTCACTTTCATGTTCGACTATTTTCTTCACTTACCACGTGCAACACTGAATTTTTTACACTTTCTCAAGAAACATGTTTTACCGGTCGTATCGATACGACTGAACTTATTTTTTGCCAGCTTAGAATGACCTACATTGGGCCCAGCTAAAAAGAGGTGAGTTGCGAAATGTTGACTCTTTCACTTTTAATTTAATTGATCGCGAAGAACAGTGAAGCATTCAACGCCCGGTAGCGAAAGGCAAGCATTGGATCATTATCTGAAAGTGTTTTTGTTAATCATTTTCAATTATTTTAAATTAATGACAGTTTGTCAGGCGCACGAGAGAGATTTCTTATCATAATTACACAGAAAAACTCTTCCTGAATCTTCCACAAATTGTCTTCCTTGCTGATACTAGAAATTTCTTCTTTAATCTCGGATATACGCGGCGGCCCCAACACAAACGCACCGTGCTAGAGCGAGACGAAAATATTTTTTATGCTCGCTTGTAAAAGTAGGTAAACGTGCAAGTCGAAACAATTCAGTTGCTTCTTAACACTCGTTTTGATCGGACACGTTGAAGACTCGCATAGTAGCGCGTGTTGTGCATTTTTCTTCACATTTTTCTTTGATTTGTCCCATAAATTGTTTTCACTTCTTCTTTGAAAGCTCGTTTTGTGCGAAATAAAAGCGAAACTTTCTTGATGCGCAAGTGCTTAACGATCAGTGGAATACGCGAAAAGTGAAGGGATCCGTCAAGGATCATTAGCGGATAATTTCCTTAGTCAATTGTTGCATAACTTTGACAGACGAATCGATCGCGTTGATCGATCGGCCGAAGAAGAAAACAGAAACAAAAGTGCCTTCGATTCGGAGAAATTTGTTGTGAAAATATTTAAACTGTCCACTGACACAGTGTTGCACAAGAGATCTTGTGTGAATGGTAATCGCAAAGGAAGCCAACATAAAGGCGAAGTGAGATTTATATAATCAGGCATCGCGGGCGATAAAGGCAGAGACATTAAATTGGCAATCACTGCTGAAAAGCAGAGCAAGTGCAATTGCATACCTTAGTGAATGCTTGGCGAAGTATTGAGAACGAAGCTTGGAATAGATAAACACGAAATAATAATCAAAACAAGTGTAACTCGAATTGGATTTAACGGGAACGACGAGTGGCTGACTCGCATGATACATCAACACACAAATTTAGTGAATGAAACGAGAGAGAATCTGCGCCTTTAAATCCGTGAATTGAAAAATAATGAGCGACGACTAAGTGACAAGCAGCATATCAAAGCTTAAAAGCATCGTCTACAATGGAGTAATTTATGACAACCACAAAGTGATTTTTCGACTTCTCCTGTGGTAAACAGAGAAACGACGAAGAAAAGAATCGTTTAAGGATCGAAACAATCGAAAAGCGGAATAGAATTCAATTGTGGATTGTTCCGAACGCAAGCAATTCAAGGTAAACCTGCTGTAATTGCTGCTTCAGCTCACTGTTGACGCATTGCGCTAATTGTTTGTTCGAAGCTGACTTTCAAGAACAGTCTTGAACTCGACGTATCAGTTCAGAGAATTCTTCATCCATCAAGAGTCGAAATTGCTTTACAACAATTAAGCTAAACTTGTTAAGAATGAAAGAATGGTTTCAAGGAATGAATATTCGCTTTGGCATTGAACAGTTTGTGTTCAGGGACTGGGAATGGTTGTGTGAAGGGAATGCAAGCAGAAAGTCTAATATTTGTCTACAACCTAAAATTTGTTTAGAAGCTTGCGTCAAAGTAAAAAATTCTACGGAAAAATCGACGAATTCATTCGACGAAATCAAAGTGGGCAAATTTTCTCTCTTCTAATTTTCTTCACACAATTTCTGGTAAAATCGTTTAAAACTCTACTGATGTGATTGAACTTGCTTCGACATTTGACGAATTTCCCCCAAAGTTTCCTTAAAAACTTGCACTCGAATCGAATTTCCATCAATCCGGAAAATGTTATAAAAATTGGAACATTTCTCCAAGCCCCCAAACTTAACACTTAACCAGCCCCTGCCATTGCACTACGAAAAAAAACTTCAATTTGGACCATTCTAGCCCTAGACAAAGAAACTAGCAATCTCCGAATGCTTCTTTTGTCGAATCCTTTTCACGTAAACTTTTCCCAAACCTGTTTCTGCTTCACGGCACTTCACTTCACCTGCTGCGTAGCAAATGAATTTTTACCTGTTTTTACCTTGTTACAAGGATGCATCATCAGAATTTACAAGATTTTTGTCGTAAACGAAGATTGGAGCGTTGTCTTTATGCAACTGACTTTCCACTCGCACCAGACAGGTTATGATTTTGCATTGAATTTCATTTCAATAGACGTTCGAGTTTCTTAGCAAACTTCATTAAATTTCATTTTTGTTGCATTCAATTAACAAGTGACGCAACAAAGCAATAAATAAGTTACACATCAGTTCACTACGATGGCGCATTTTAAATCCTGTCAATGGCTGTGGTTGCAACTGCGTTGGATTGGTCAGTTCAGCGATGATTGCAGCTGGCCCAGTTAGATAGCTTTGTGAAGGTGCAACATCGCTTTGTTTCTTTCGCTTTTCAATGTCCCTGACTTCTCTGCAGCGAAAAACGTATTTTTCACGGCAAATTAAGTTTATTTTTGCGACAGATCGGATTCCGGGTAATTATTTTTTATGTCGCATCTTTTTTACCCGCTGATTGGGTTTTAAAAGCTTAATTTGAGCTGCTTAATTATTTTAAGTGGCCTTACTTGCAGAAATGTCCACATTTCGCAATGCCAGTTCAATCTCGGCTGGAGACGTGCAATTTTAAATCAATTTTGATTTCGTTACTTCTGTACTTACACATCCAATAACGTTCAAGCTTAATCACGTCTTCATTTGAACCTTCAATCGATGTTTCCATCAACAAGACATGAAAGTCTTCAATTGTGACTTTTCAAACGAACAAGCCAATGATTCCCCTTGCTTCTTGCATCAGAAAGGAAAGCAACATGTTCAATGATCAATTTCTCAATTTAAACAGCGAGTCGGCTTTGTGCTGATGTTGGTTAAACCCGGCGACATTGCTAAGACATCAACTGATCGCGTGGACAACCAGCGGGTCTTATGCAATGTACAAATGTTAATGCTGTTTAAGCGGCAATCGAGTGTAAACTGTTAACGTGCAATTGCTGGTTGCATTGACCGGTTTTTAAAAAGCCTTTCGTTGTATGTTCTTCGCTAACTGACGTTTCAGAGCGCAGTTTGAACATCAAATTAACAACTGGCCTCGACAAGCTCTAAAAATCCTAAATCCACTCTTTCAGATGACGTGCGGCGTTTCCTGGGTGGACAACACCCTCAACAAATCCTTCTTTAAGTTGGGAATGTTCATCGGCAAGAACCGCGGATATTTTCTCATTGTGCCAGTTCTCTTAGCGGTGTTATGCATGACCGGGTAAATATCGAACACCTCAGGGACAACTTTTTCTTGAGACATGATTTTGAATGACATTAGGTACACACTGTTCTCGTTTCCAAATAATTAATTTACATACACACCACTTGATGTCAGTTTTCGTGTCGTTTTTATTGTGAAGTTTTGCCTTGAAGGAATTTTTTCAAACTCATGGAGTGATTTATTAATTTGTTTAACCACAAATTTGATGGAAATTTCAATATAAAAACTCTCATAAAAAAACTTTTCTTTTAAATTACACGGTGTCGTAATCAAAGTGTTCATAACCAGTCAATTATCAGCATTTTTTCTCCAAAGATACGATTCGTAAAGTGTGAAAATCTGTCTCACTAAAAGTAGTCGCCGCGGCCGTTCTAACATAAGGTCGATCGATCTTAATCGTAGCCCAATCACTTCAGATTTCAGCAAATCAAGTACGAGATAGATCCTGAATATTTATTTTCGCCAGTCAGTGGCGAAGGCAAACTAGAGCGTAAAATAGTCGAGCATTACTTCAAAGTCAACTACACTCACCGATTCAACGTCGGGCGGATAACCAGACCAGGTAAGTTATCAATTATGACTCTGAAACAGCTTTTTGATTAAGTAATTCTACGATTGAACGCAATTTATAAAGTTGTACACGTTCTGCTGGGGAAAAATTGTTTATTGAAACGAGTTAGCTGCGTATCATTAAGGCGTTAGAATGAATTCGCAGAGATTTATGAAACATCTAACCGCCCAGCATTCCGGTAACTTTGTGCAACTTTGGATTCAGATTCGCAACACTAATTGTTCTGGTATAATTAGCGCTGAACATGCTGAGAATACATATATGAGATCGCTTCTCCGAGTTTGTTTCAAACGCTTGAAAAGGTCATTTCTAAATTAAATCTTTTCCGGCTGCCAAATTGACCAGCAGCCAGCAAACCAAGCGTTTTAGATTAACGCTGAGTCAATACATTACATGCTGAAAGTTGCTTCATTCAAATCGTTGTTTAATTGGCTTGAATCAATTAGCAGCTTGCTTAATGATCAATGGAATTGAATTTTTTTGGAAACATTCCATTGCATAACTGAATATTTCCCCCTCAATCGGATCAAAATCATCATTCACGGAATATTTAAATCATGTGGAAAAGTGTTGTTGAGAAACGCGCGAACTCGGTGGACATTTGTCGCTTTATCAGCCATGATCTGATTGAAATTGAAAAAACTTTGGCACGTTTTTGGGTTGAATTGATGAAGTTTGACATTTGTTTATTTTGAATTCAAAAGGTCGAATGCTTTGAACTAAATCAGATGATCAGAAATTAATCACCTGTCAAAATTGAACTTCAAATACTTTTAGTCAAATTTTAGTTTACTCAGCTTCTGATTCTTCTTTTCTCAGGTCAATCACGTTTTTAGGGGATTTTTCAAATATTCAACCTTTGACCATACAAAAAAAGCTAAATTTTGAGCTTCCAAACCAGCTGAAAATCATTTTTCAATTAAAACGTCATGATCAAGCCCTGAACAAAAACAAGCCCTGAACAGTGAAAACAAGCCCTGAACAGTGAAAACCAATTCGTTTCATGACAGATTTGGACACATTGAACGAAGTGAAAGACAAGCAATCGCCAGAAAAAGCTGGTGGAATTGATCTCGAAATGACCGTTTAAAGCTTATTTGCGCCGCACGCTGTCCATATCAAACACGCAGGCCCCTAGCAAAGCTCCGGCCGAGCCAAAAGACGAAGAATTTATTATTTATGGTGAAAAAGCATAAAACTAGCCATTTCTCTGCTGAACTTTCTAATTTGTACATGTTTCGGCTTTGCGTCTTCTCCGAACACCCGAAGTTTTGTTTTCGTTTACAAGATAGCGTAATTAACCGGTCGGGCGACATGTGTTCGAGAATCTTTTCTCCAGCCGGAGCTGCGAATTTCTTTTCTTAGCTTTTTTGGAACGAGCCATCATTTTGAAAAAGTATTCCGTAAACCGTTACTCTCACCC
The DNA here is from genome assembly GCA_000775305.1 of Belgica antarctica. Taxonomy (NCBI): domain Eukaryota; kingdom Metazoa; phylum Arthropoda; class Insecta; order Diptera; family Chironomidae; genus Belgica; species Belgica antarctica. The sequence goes on from JPYR01000343.1 coordinate 32,470, forward strand.
AGAAAAAGGCAAAACAGCAAAGAATTTCAACGACTGTATGTAAATGTCTTAACGACGACTTTTTCTTTCACCCAATTTCTCAGGCAGATTTGGCCGTGTCATCATTACCACTAAAGACGGCGACGAGAATCTTCTGCGCACCGCCGTTTGGAAAGAACTGCGGATACTCGACGACATCATCCAAAACACGACCGTCGACTACGACGGTGACGAGTTTTCTTACAATGAGATCTGCGCGCGGTGGGAAGGCGAGTGCTACACTAACGATATCTTGAACGTGGATTACATTCTGCCCGAGGTAACGAAAGGTTCATTGTTGTGTCGTAATACCATTAACATTGCTTTACTAGGTCGAGAATGGAAACCTGTCATTGTCATGGCCGATCATGCTGAACCCCGTGAGTTGGGACGGTGAGTTGATTGGACCATGGGTCGGCTTAGCAGATTAATCGAATGTCATTGAAATTCCAGCGCACGCATTTCCCGTGTTTTTCGGCGGCACGAAAGTCTCTGATGACGCTTCGTACATCATAAGCGTGCCATCACTTCACCTGGTTTATTTTGTAACAGCTGACACGAAGCGCCAAGATGCGAAGTGAGTGTGAACATTGTTAAGTCATCGGAAGTTGCTTCATTTCTCACCAAACAATTTCTTCTCATCCACAGAGGTGCTGCCTGGGAAGATAAATTCCTTGATACTGTCGGTCATTACGAAGACACTGGCCACTTCAAACACATTTCAATTGCGAGGTTTGCATCGCGGACACTCGACCATGAGCTAGAGAAAAACACCCGGACTGTCATTCCATTCTTCACTTCTACTTTCATCTTAATGGCGATTTTCAGGTGAGTTAATCGCGCATTACACGGACTTGGCGTATAACTGAGCTCATTCACAGCTTCTTAACGTGCATGATGAGTGATACTGTCCGCTCGAAGCCATGGCTGGGGCTGTTAGGTAACGTCAGCGCGTGCATGTCAACTGCAGCGGCGTTCGGTCTGGCCATGTATTTAGGCGTGGAGTTCATTGGAATCAACTTAGCAGCGCCGTTTTTGATGATTGGTGAGTTTTAAGCTTCTTTAATCACTTTGCGTTTATCAAAACGTCGATAAGCAAGCAAACTTAAGCTGTGCTTCAAATAGCGAAACTGCGGCAGCTTTTCTTTCTCATCTCGAGATTATGCACTGCTTAAGCATGTACTTCAATTTTTCTTATTTTCATGCATTCAATGAGCTTAGCGCTTACATAAAGCTTGTTTGCCATTTTGAGGACGATTTACGTGCGTCGGATGAAAAGACCTTCTCACGACAACGCCGTCACTGACTCACTGTGATCGTTGCAATTAAATCAAGGAGAAACTTAAGCGCACCTGACTATGATTTTTCTCAGTTCATGCTTCGACTTTGACAGCAGTTACAACACTTGATTTTATTGGGATCAGTTTGTTAGCGATCTTGACAGCTGATTCAGATACGATCGCTTCCCCGTCCAGTCGTAAGCGGTTCCCTGCGCAGATAAACACTTCTCTGGGCACATTTCCATTTAAATTTCAAATTTCCCACGTTGCCGAAACGTCTGACGATGATTTCACTGCCAATTAGGCCACCAACGATACGTTATCGCTGAGTTGATTTGCAGATCAGTGTTAATAAACCATAATCTCCTCATAACGTGCTGAAAAGTCCGTTGAGGTGCGTAAGTAATTTGCTTTTAAAATCTGCTTCAAATCGAGTGAATAAATTTAATAACAGTATTCGAAGTAGTGAAAATAGAAATTGGAAGAAAATCCAAGCAAACACGTTTGCTGATTCACTTTGCAAGTTTTTACTCGTTTCGTCGAACAGAGGTTCAACCTTGACTCAATTTCTTTTCTTTTCTGCATTTTAATTTGCAAGCTCGCGAGCGCCGTGAACTCGATCAGACTGAGCTGGCTTCGTCGTAATGCGTTGGGAAAGAAGATTTTCGGCGGAATCTCCGTGTGTAATGAGTTTGTTGATCAAGAAATACCGAGAAAGCATTTACGCGATGTCGATAAGTCATGGCACATTTCACATTTCTATGCGATGATGTTTTGCAACGACCCCGACACATGCTTTTGATGCTCAAAATGATTTCGCAATTGTTTTGATTGTCTTGTAATTGCATGTGACTCGAATGTACGAGTGGAAATCAATTAGCATAAACGTTCGCGACTTTTTTGACTCGCTATGCGGAGTGCAGTAGCTGGAAAACATCAAACGTTGACTTATGGTTTCGCTCGTTTTGATGACCCAAAGTCGCTTGAGGATTTACATTCACTAACGTCGTTAATCAAACGCTTCAATTTTCTACCGATTTCTTCATCTTCTCGCACTTAAACTTTCAATTTTTAAATTCACTTCTACAACTCACGAAATTGATTTCCAATTCGCTATGACGCCACCATCGATCACTTCTGAAGGCAAAAAACGATCGAGAAACAATATTTGCGTGAATTCGCAGCAGTTCTTGCTCCAACCAGTCCATTCGATTGCATATGCTCAGACTACTTCATGCTTTCTAATCGCACATTATCATCGTAGCAACTAATAAAAACAGTTCAATGAAATTAAAATAAGAAAAAAGTCAAATGTTTGCATTTTTGTAGCCACTTTCAGTTACTCGAACATATTAGCTTCTCGTTTCAATTAAAGAAGCATTTGAGCTTGGCTGTTGAGGTCAATGCAAAGTTTTTCATGTTTGATTCCAACTTGCCAAGTTGTTTTCTTAGAAAATCACGTGAGTGGTAATCATTCAAATCACCGTTAAGTATTCACACAAAAGATTGATGAATCTGCCAATTTGCAAGCTTACATCGGAAAAAGATTTATCATGGAATTCAATACTGGTGTGAAAACCTTTTGTGTCGATAATGAACTTTGATTTTGATCTTAAAATTCTATGAAAAGCTGCAATACTGTGCATGGCTGTAAACTAACAACATCTTTATCTCCGAGATTTTCCATTAATCTTTATCCTAAGGTTGACCTTATATGCCCTCAATGTATGCAGAACTAGCTGAGTATCTAGTTTCGCAATACTTCAAACGGTTCGAAGTAAGAACTTGGCGCTTAAAAGTTGCAGGAACGTCTTCTTCGTTCAAGACTAAAAGAAAATTAAATCCTAAGTCTGTTTAAAAAATCCTAAGTCTAGGCTTAAAGAAACAGAGATTACTTGACTTTAAGCTAGCTGCCTTTGTCATGAATTACTTAAAATCAAATGTTATTCTTCCAGTCTTGTGTGAAGACGTCATTGCTTGCACACATGAAGCAACGGCACATGTTTTTTTAGCAACATTCGTTTGATAATAACAATCTTGTCTGATCACGATTTCTCGATTGTTTTGTGGTGTTTTCAATTACAAACCTAACTGCGGTTAATCATAAACTCAAAATTAAGTCAATTTTGTGTCTAACAATGTTTAATCTTTCTCAACAGGCATTGGAATCGACGACACTTTTGTCATGCTGGCTGCTTGGCGACGAACATCAGTCAAGCTGTCCGTCCCTGAACGAATGGGCCACATGATGTCCGAGGCGGCCGTCAGCATCACGATCACCTCGCTCACGGACATGATTTCCTTCTGGATGGGCATCTTCAGCCCCTTCCCTTCAGTGCGAATTTTCTGCACGTACAGCGCCTTAGCCGTCGCCTTCACTTATCTCTGGCACATAACCTTTTTTGCCGGCTGCATGGCTGTTTTCGGCTACTTCGAGCACCGAAATCTGCACGGAATTTTTGGGTGTGAGGTGAAACCCGTTTCGGTTGCAATTAAAGGTAAGCCAAAACTCTGAGTGACTTAATCACTCTGTGAGAGACATTAAACTACTTTCAACAAACGCAGGATAATGAGCCGAGAATTGATGGATTCCGAAGCTTTCAAACTGTTAGATAGTGATTAATGTGCGCCAGCTTCCCCATGAGTGTGCAAGTCGCTACACGCCGCGATAAAAAATAAATTCCACCTTGAGAGATTTCGCGCACGATAAATTCTCACGATTTTAACTGACGATTAACAGGCAAATCTAATTGATTGGATCAGAGTCGGGCGCGATATGAAAGGGGAGTCATTTTAGTGTAGCGAAATGACGTTGTAATCAACACCGCAAAAAGATTTATGATGTTATAATGGAGTGTTAAGCTGTGAAGTGCCACAATATGAGATTTTGGACCGCAGAGAATTGAAGGTTGATATTTTAAGGGCTGGAAAATGTGTGTGGCTTGACACTAAACTTCGGTCGTTCAAATAAGCACATCGGATGCTGTCAACACGATCTTAAACTAGCTTCAACACTTTTACTTTACGTTTTTCATAAGAATGTCTTGAAACGGCTGCAAAGTTAAAGGAATTTCTTTTCAATTGACAATGAAGTGTCCCGCCTTAACCATAAAATCCCTGACGTCACCAAAAGCCACACAATCTCGATGTAACAGCCCAGAGAAAGAGAAGCAATGTGAAACACATAATCGCTTACCATTGAACACATTTCTCTGAAATTTCTTTCTCCATACGAGCGGCGAGTTGGTTTGAAAAAATTGCGTCACCGGACTACGACATAATGATCAAACAAAATATACAAAACTTGCATAATGAATTCACCATTACTCAAATCTGCTTCTTTCTCCACTTCGGTATTGATTTGGCAAATTGAATGCCAGCAATTATTATTTAATTATGAGTGGTTTCGCGCATTGCCGGCAGTTCGCCCGTTACAGCTCGTCGAATCGCACAGAATGTTCTACAAGTCGTGTGTCAAACGGCTGATTATTGTTTCACAGTAAATTAATTTAAACAGATTCAATTGAATGCTTCCTGACTATCAGACTCTCAAGCTTTGTGTTGTTCGTGAAGAATTTCGTGTTGACACGTCCAAAAATCATTTTCGGTTCTTGATCGACGATTAATTTTATTCGCGCGAGTATTTTCGTCGTCGAAAATTGCGCATGCATTGTCCGCGATAATTTTCCTAAACGGCCAAGTTTGTCAGCCATTTGAAGCTGTTTGAATGCCGCATCGAGTTGTAAACAACTTTTAAATGTGGATGTGGTCGCGAAATGTACATCGACCTTTACATACGGCTTCATACGGCGTTCCGAGTCGCTTAAATGTTTATTTTAATTTATTTACAGAAAATCGGTCATGGGTCTATCGGAAATTCATAACAGGCGGAATCAACCGCGACGATCCTGACAACCCGCTCGACAATCAAGATCACATGCTAACAGTTTTCTTCCGCGACCATGTCGCTCGCTTCGTGAATAAAGGCTGGGTCAAAGCAATTATCATTTTGACGTTCACGGCGTACCTCGGAGGTGCCTGCTTCGGTCTCACGCAAATCAAAGAAGGTCTCGAGCGGAGAAAGCTGTCAAAATCCGACTCATATTCGGTCAAGTTCTTCGATCTCGAAGACGACTATTACCGCGAATTCCCGTACAGAATTCAAGTGATCATCACTGGAGATTTAAATTACTCAGATCCATCGACACAAATGCAAATTGAAGAAGCGATGCAGCGTCTCGAAAACACTTCATATGTGACGTCATCCATCTACACTGAATCATGGCTGCGCACTTTCTTATCGTTCATCGAGCGAAGCGATTACCTGAACATCTCGGTCGGAACTGAACAGGAGTTTATTGATGCGCTCAAAGAGGTAAGAAAGTTGTTGAATGGCTTGTTTGTAGGTTATGTCACCATGGCCTGGAATGTTTCTAGGTTATGATCTAAAAATGATTCGTTTTGATAAGCACAGATCATTGGTTGGTGGCTTGAACAAACCACTAAGTACTGAGAATTTACTTTAGTGCATTCCCTTAATTGCATGTGTTTATTAAGACATAACTTTTTTATATTCTAATGTTAATCGCATGTTAACGATCTTTTTGTTTTGTATCAATTGCAGTACTGGCTTTATCCAGGGAATCCATTTTCACTCGACGTTGCCTTCAACGAAAACGAAACACGCATCGAAGCGTCGCGATTCTTAATCCAAGCCATCAACATCACCGACACCAACCACGAGAAGCAGATGGTGAAGGACTTGCGAGATATCTGCAAAGACTCGCCCATTAATATCACAATCTTCCATCCGTACTTCGTGTTCTTCGATCAATTTGAGCTCGTACGACCAACGTCGATCCAGTGCATGGTGATTGGCGCAATTATTATGATGATCATTTCCTTTATCTTCATTCCGAATATCTTGTGCTCGATATGGATCACGTTCAGCATAATCTCAATTGAAGTGGGCGTCGTTGGATACATGTCACTGTGGGACGTCAATCTCGACTCGATTTCCATGATTAACTTGATCATGTGTATCGGGTTTTCGATTGACTTCACCGCGCATATCTGCTATGTTTACATGTCGTCGCGGTGCAAGCTGCCAAAGGACCGTGTCCGAGAAGCGTTGTACTCGCTGGGACTGCCGATTGTGCAAGGTTCCGTCAGCACCATTCTGGCAGTCGTGCCGCTGCTACTTGCCGAGAGTTACATCTTCCTGGTGTTCTTCAAGATGGTCTTCTTGGTGATATTCTTCGGGGCCATGCATGGCCTGTTTTTGCTGCCCGTCATGCTTTCACTTTTCGGGCCGAACTCTTGCTCGAGTGTCGATGATGACCATTCAGACGACGGAATTGTCTTCCAATACAAAGAAAAAAAAGACGGAAAGCCGAATCACCCGTTCAGCATAACTCATCCGCATCTCATGACACTGGCTTCATCGCCAAACGGCGTCTACAAGAGCCAACAATTCACTGCTAACTTCAAAGGCTTCGAAGAGAAAGATTTGGGCATTGGAACATCGAGCGAAGAGTCGAGTGAAAACTCAAGCAGCAAGTCGCAGCGGCGCAAGGCAATGGACGACGAAAGTGTCAAGCGTCGATACGAGTTGGGATGGCGCAAATCGTCGCAATCAATCTTGGCGACATCGCCTTGCACATTTTCGCCGGCCTTGGATATTTACGGCAACAAGTTTGAAGATTTCTGGAACAGCACCGACAACATCACAAACACACGTCGTGACACCAACGAAAGGTCAAGAAATGATCTTCAGGTGTTCGGTGAACTGAAAGAAGAAGAGCGAGAAATTCAGCGCAACGGTCGAACGAAACAAGTCGGGAATCCGTATGACTTTGACCACAAGAACGACAAGAAACTTTATTATTATGACTACAATCAGAAGCGAAAGCCCTCCAACGAAAGCTCAGACAGAGAAACGCCAAGAAAATATGTCACAAACAGAAGAAATATCGTGTAGTGTGGGGTTAACTAGAAAATTAGGACTTTATGGGGTCAGCTCGCGAGTGACGGTCATGCAATGGAATTATTTAATCAAATTGACAAGTTTTGTTCAACTTCGAATCTCAATTTCACAGGTTGACAAACAAAACTAGGTGCGAATGTGAAACTTCCATGCTGACGTCACTCGTGCACGACCCCGTGTAATAATTGATGCAATTTGATATTAAAGAAAAGTTAAGTTTTAAAGATTACCTCTGCTTCCCTCATAAAAATGATCAAGATTTGCATCAAGACCAACATGAAAGACTTTTTGAAACATGAACAACAGTCAAAGTATTTTGTAAGGACTCTTATTGATAAGAAATGCATCGAGCTTAGGAGATTTTCTTTGTAATCATTTATTTTTACAGCTTTGTTACCATACTCAATCTCCAGTCGACTATTTTTGTACGAGAAAGTGAATTGAATAAAAAGTTTTGACAAGGATACGCTTTTTTGTGGGAACCGGATTTACAAAGCACTCATTAGCCCAAGTTAGAGATCAGTTTTAAATTATAGGTTCCAGAAATACACTTTTCAATCATAGAAACTCGTTTCTGTTTTGATCCGACTTTGAACGGCTTTCAAAACCAACTATTTCAGCGTTTATTCTGGCTAAATAATCCTGTCATTGAATGCTTTGTGTTGGTTTGAATACAATTCTGCACAATTTTTAAAGTTCTTGAAAGCTTTGAGAAAGCTTGAAGCAAGGAGAAAAGCTTTGTTCTTTTTTTAATTCAAGATTTGCTATCAAAACCTTCGAACTCTGAGAATTATCTCAAAATTCCAAAGAATTTCCATCTGAATTTTCAGAATTTCCATCTAAATTCTCAGAGTTTATTTCAATTTTCGGAGAATTTCTTTCATTTTTCCGAGAAATTACACCAAAAAACATTTTTTTAACGTTCCTACACGTTTCAAATCGTTGATTTTCTTCATCGATCGCACCCCCCTTGAGTTTGTTGTGCAAAAAAATCTTCTTCTATGCTTAGTTGAATTTTATAATTTCACTAGTTTTAAGTAGGCTGTTTCGCTGAAACGAAGCAGAAAGTTGTGATAGACATGTCGCTGAAGTCGCAAGGGTTCGCGAATTCGTTCCAAAGGAACACATCGCCAGTCGGTAAGCGCCAGACGGCTGATTAAAAACGCTGCTATGCGTCGACTGCAATATTACATGATTGATTTGGCTTAATTTCACCGAATTCAGACTGGTGCGAGCAGAACTACGTGCTTAGTCCGAATATCGCGGAGTTTTACAACACGGTGAGAAGTCCACAACAAGCCGTCAGAGCAGTTTTCACTAATAATTTTCACTTGCAGCTAAGCAACGTTTTGTTTCTGTTGATGCCGCCGATACTGATTTATCTGTTCAAAGACTACGGCAAGTTCGTCAACCCGGGCATCCACATCGTTTGGTTCATGCTGATGGTTGTCGGAGTCGCTTCGTGCTATTTTCACGCGACCCTTTCGTTGCTCGGCCAATTATTAGACGAAATCAGTATTTTATGGGTGTAAGTTTGAGCGGACACAATAACATTAAATTGCTTGACAAGTCGCTTTGTCTGTTTTTAGGTACAGCAGCACTATGATTTTCTTCTGTCCCCGCCGGTATCTGCCGAGTATCATCAAGAAGCGTGTCAACTTCACCGCTGTCATGCTGACGTTCAGTGTGCTTGCAACGATATTGTCAGTCTTTAATCCAGCCGTCAACGCATTTGCGCTGATGTGTCTGGTACTGCCGACGTTCTACCTGCTGTACAGGGAGCTGGAAAGAGTCAAGCACAAGGACCCGAGAATCTACGAGCTGGGGATCAGAACAACGGTGGTGCTTATCTGCGCAATTGTGATATGGATCAATGACCGTTTGCTCTGCGGCTTCTACACTTCAATTAATATCACTTATCTGCACGCCGTCTGGCATATTTTAATATTTTTGTGAGTGCAACTTACACACCTTGATGATTCCTGACTAATTTTGTGTCCTTTAGGTCGTCCTACACTCTCTGCGTCTTGTTCGCATACTTCCACGTCGAATCTGAGCGGCCAAACACCCAATTTTGCCTGTCTTACTGGCCACGCAACGAATTTAACTTCATCGCAATACCGTACATTGAAATCAAGCGTGGAAAACTGCTGATTGATTAAACTGCAGTGGACCTTGTGAGGTCAACCAGTCCGAGTCTATGACTCCGTTATTTAATTAGCTGTCTCTACAACTATTCTTCCATTTCTAAATATTCGATCTTCCAATTCACGTACGAAAAATTCGGTAGATGTAGCCAAGCTAGTGCCGCGATTCAAAATTATTACAACAAAGTACAATAATCAAATTGAGAATTTATTAGAAGTGATCGTGATTTGTTTACGCTTAATAATGAAATTATCAAAACGAAATAGTGATTACGATTGTGAAACATTTTTAAAGGAAATAAAATCAGAGTAACTGCAACAAAAAAGCTTGTTTAGTTGCAAAGTGAAGTTCACAGCTTTCAATTCACTCGGAGTCTGATGACATGTTTGCGCAACAATTCTCAGACGTTCGTCTGTCAAAGCTTGGCTTTACTGCCGTCGTCTCACCGTGGTATAAAACGAAATTCTTATCAGTTTCAAAAAGTTTCACCTCGTGGAGCAACTCTGGCTTAGGCAGTTTGTCACGAATTGCATCCCAGATGAAGACGGCGATGTTCTCGGCGGTTGATGGAATCTTGCTGAAGTGAGCGACGTCGCGGTCGATGTTCATGTGGTCAAGTGGCTTCATGATGCACTCGTGCATTATCGCCTTGAGTTCAGTCAAGTTCATCACCATTCCAGTCTTTCTGTCGACGGGGCCGCGGATTGACACCTCCACGACGTAGTTGTGACCATGGCCGTTGACGTGGTTGCACTTACCGAATATTTCACGGTTCTCTTTGTCTGTCAGGTACACGCTACGAATTGGAAAGTTAAATTTCAAGTTTTTTGCTCGATTTCTAATTGCAAGAGTTGAACCTGTGAAGTCGGTGGGCTGACGAGAAACATTCCTTCCTTGTTATTGTCACGACTGGACTGGACGTCATTGCTTGGCGTGTCACTTCTGTCAACAAAAAACATGAACTAGTTGAGCTACGAAATATTTTTTACTGCTTAATTGAACGAAACAGATGCGAGAGACACAACAGAGAGACTTGCGAAACGAGATGGAGAGGGACATGCGCTTAACATACACAACAACATGTTTGAGTTAACCACCGGTTGGACAAAAGAAGTGGGAGTGAGAATGAATGAACGTCAGGGGAAAATCGCCAGTGCATTTTCTTATTGTTTTAAAGTGCTATGTGATTTTCAAGACGAAACGGATTTCGGCACGGATCAAGAAGAAAATATTCACTCACACATTCGAAACTTGCGATGCAGTCAGAAACATGAAATCGGAAATGAAGTTTCACTTAAAGCAAGCAACGTGAAAATAAATTGCAAAAGAATTAACAGACTGAATAACGCCTTAGAGCAAACAAGTGTTCAATAAAAGAGACTGCCATCTAAAGATCAAACATAAAATAACCAGCAAAAACAGATTAAAATTTTTTGTAAAAAGCATTTCAGTGTTTAAGTTTGGACCTTCGTGTAAAATAAATAATTTACATTTCGGGAACCTGAAACTAAACCTCGCTTGTCAGAAGAGAGCCGAAAGTAAGAAAAGCTTTTTTCAATTGTGTAAAAGGTTGTTCGCACTAAGTTGCTTGCGGAATGGAATCTAAAAAACAAACAAAAAACAATATTGTGTTGTTCGACTTGGTTGAGTCCAACGACTGCAACGAAGAAAGCATAAAAATATTTAAGGACTTAAATTGTCTACGGTTGATTTGAAGTGCCATGGCTTACTCTCAACTTAGTCTTGGTCCCAACAATTAGTTTTAAGAATTTTCTACCGTTCGGTTTCTTTGAAAGCTGAAAGCTTTGCGTTGCGCTGATCTTGTGGTGGGGCCGTGTCCGTATGGACGATTAGCCCCCCTGGTATACCGGTGTGCCGGCTCCAGCCCTCCTTCCCAAGAAGCGTGGGGACGAAGCAGACGAAAGCCTTCACAAAATGTTCCAACCAGCATCCAGGCTGGAGGTAATTTTGTAACTTTAGGATGCTTTCCGATGTGTAACATTGAATAAAATATAAGTTGAAAGTGAAATTTTAGCTCATTATTCTGAGTATAACAATAAGAAGAGTGAGAAACGATAAGCGAAAGCAAGAAATTTTATTTTGAGAAACAATTGATGCTGTATCTTTTAACAAGTTTGAATAAATTTTATTTCACTTTCGTAATAAGTTTGAACAAAAAATGCGAGCATGTCTTTTCAAACTGGAGTATTTATGGTGATGATTTGATTTGTATTTTGCTGCCTTACTTCATAGTTTCCAGATCGTAAAGAGTCTGTTCAAGAGGATAAATCACAATTAAATATTTTACAAATACTTTCGCACATAAAGCTCACCTCCAAAACAGTTGCGACACTCCAAGCTTGAGTGCGGCATGAATCACGACAGATCGATCCATTGTCGTTGGTTAGTTCTGCAAGACCTCTCCATGGCGAAGTTCTCAACTCTTTTAAGTGAGCGATCAAAATTGTCCACGTTTCAGCTTCTGTTTCCTTAGACTTGCCTAATTTCTTAGCGAAGATGAGTCGAGCGCGCAAGTAAAATCCAATTGGCCAGATCCACTCCGGTCCTTGGTGATAATTGGAACCATGCGCCACCTTCGCGTCGTCGCTGTCATTCGAGTTGTCGTAATTTGGCCGGTACGACCAGTCATCAGGGTCGAGGGTCTTCATGCCGAGTGGTCCCAAAATGTGCTTTTTGGCGACTTCCAATGCCTGCCATGCGTGGTTTGGATCGAACAAGTGCGGTGCAACGACCATCGCAATCGGGAAATTGCATCGAAGCTGGTAATCAGCGTAATCTCTGCTTGCGCCGTGCTGGAAAAAAAATTGGAATTTATATGTAGATGACATAAGTCGAAGTCAGAATTCTTACAGTGTCCTTGTAGATGTTCTTCTTGTGAACCAATGGACTTGAATCGTTCTCAGAAACAAAGAAATATTTCTCAAAGTTTTGTTCAACTTTGTCTGCCCATTCTTTGAATGTCCAAGTTATGGCAGAGTTGCTGTTGGAGTTTTTGCGGTCAACCGACTTGAACGGGTAGTCCGAAGATTTCTCCAAGAACCTCAACACGCTGGCCTGCAAGCCGACCAATTCAACAGCCGATCCGTCTCGAGGTGAGCTTGGAACACCTTTGATCTTGGCTTTCTCGGATGATCCCATTTTGTCCATCCAAGTGCCGCAGTTTGCGTCGTTACCGCCGAACACTAAAAATGAAAACAAAAATGAATTCATCAAAATTTTGAATTAAATGCAATTTTACCAAATCCTGTGTCAGGATTGATTCCAACTTGGTTGTTAAAACCTTGATCCTTCATATGCTCATCAATTTTCGGCCCAGCATTTCTTTCGCGGAACACGAGGCCTTGGAAATGAACTGACAGCGCTTCTTGCATGATGTCGTGCAAGAACTGATCGTTTTTGCCGTCAGAAGGCTGTACCTCTGAGTCGTCCTTGGGATACAATCGCGAAACTCTTTCTCTTAGAATTGCTTGTCCGTTGGGCGCTTCGGTGACGTACTGTTGAATGCAGTAAAGCCACCACCAGACGGCGTCTCTGCAGTTGTAGCGAGCGTTCTTGCCGCCATCAAGTAGATTCGGGATCAAACCGTGTCGCAACGTTCCGGCGAAAGCAAGAATAATGTAGCGGGCTTCATCGTAACGACCAGTCAACAGCATCAAACCACGGAAGGAAATGAATGTGTCACGTCCCCAGCAACGCATGTAGCCAGTCACGAAATGTTCGAGACCAGCAGCGAGAGTTGTGCACAGCTTTGGTGGTTTTGGAGCGGCGGTTGACGGGCTAAGGTCTGGAAGCGGCGCTGATCTGATTGGAGCTAAGAATTGCAGTGAAGCAATCGCCAAAAGTTGAGGGAAAATTGATCCTTTGCTGATGTAACTAAAATTCAAGATGAATTAAAGAAAGAAACTTTGAAATCGAAAAAACAATTTACGCTGGCATCTGATTTAAGACTTGTTGGATCAACAGATCGTAAACGCCGGTAATGATTGCATCGAAATAAGCTGGAATCAAATATCTTGGGATTCCTTTCAACGGTGCTGTGTTGTCTTTAAGCCAACGACTGAGTTCTTTGGTTTTGTCGGATTGTGTCAACCGGTCGGCGATGTAATCTACAAAAAATCACACTGAAAAATCTAACCAACACTGTTGTTCAATCAAACTGACCAATCAACCAGTTTCCATCTCTCAAGTTGCCGCACAACGGATGCCCGAGATCGTTCGACGGGCTGATGTCAGACAAAAGGCTCAAAACTCCCTGCAGGCCAGCGTATTCCAGTCGTTTGTAGCCGGGGATGTTGTACGCTTCAAATCCGTTGCCGCGGTCGCGTTCTTCTTGGTCGCAAGCAAACAAAACAAGATTCAAGTCGACCAAGTTCAGTTTGGAGACGACATTCTTCGCGTCTTGGTACTTTGGACCACGTTCTGAATGGAAGTCGTCGATGATTTGGTGAAGTTTTTTCAAGTTTTCGGTGACTGTGTTGTGCGGTGAGACACGAACAACGGCGAACGACCCTGGTCGCAAGTTGGCAAAGTTCAGCTGCGTCGATTCGCCCATGATGTTTGCGTTCTGATTGAAGATTTTCGAGTCGCTTAATTGGATTTTCTTTTTGATGGTGACTTTGTATTCATCCAAACCATTGATGTATTTTGTATCTTTCTTGAAGTTACTCGGTCGAGCGTACGGCGCTCCATTCTTGCTGCGAATTTCGACCTCGCAATAAATCTCTTCGAATTTTCCTTCGAATGTCAGTGGCTTGATGAAACTTGGTCCAGCATTTGGATCAGGATATCTAAAAGCTGTGTGAGCGACGAGAATGAAAGATTCGTGGGTGACTGGGTTTTTGCGAGTGACTCCAACGATGTCGGGGTTAATTTGATCAACAAAGACCTGATTGAAGCCGTGCAGACCCATGTAACCGTGCAAATCGTTCAAGACTCGCTTTCCAGCGATTATTCCAGTGCTTTCGTTGCACTGCTTTCCCCAAGCCTGATATGGTCGTTCCTCGTTCACGACGTGGATGTGATGTGGAACAAGTTCATCGAAACCGCGGTTGCTGCCAGTAGCACAACACGCCATGGACACCAAAGCCGCTGATGGCAGTTGATCGAACACTGATCGCTTGTCGACGTAGGACTGATTGTCGTGTGTTTGATCGAACAAGATTGCGTGGGCTATGCTTGGTGCTAATGGTCGTTTAGGGTTGTTGAAGAACGCACCAACTGGCGCTCCACCGTAGAGATACACGAGTCTGCCCTCTTCATGCGAGTCCCAAGCATTCAAAGCTTCACGAATCAAACTTGTTATTCCGAGACGATTGACGAAGATGTTATCAGCCTCAGGCGAGTTTGTGAAGAGTTCGGCGACAACATAGAGCTCCGGGTTGACTTTTCTTGCGCTGTCGATCAAATATTCAGCTACGTGCAGTGGTGTTGAGTGACAATTGTCTAAGCGAATGCCGTCGAAGTGCTTTGCAGTTATGTCGACGTAATCTTTCATGCGTTGCCACAGGTACGGGCTGTCTTCGGGCTTGTCTCCGAATCGCAACTTGACGCTGTCGCCCCAGGCGATCAGTTCTCGCTTGAGATAAACGTTGCCAGTGCCTGGTTGAGCACGTGCGAAGTCTTTCATCGGGTCATGTCCCAAAACCCATCCGTTGTGCGCCATGAAGAACTTGCCGGCGCTTTCGAACATCATTTTCTCGATCTCTTCGAGTGATTTTCCATTGACACCAGTTTGTGTGAAGTAGGGCGTGAACACGGGGTGGGAAACATCGATGACACGGAACTTTGGTCCATCGCCTTGAACTCGTTCGTAACGAGCGCCAGACAACGCATTGTCAATGGCATACACCATGTGACCATCGATTTCACTTCTTATCTTGTTGTTGTGATCATCGAGTGCCTTGCGGAAGCTTTCGCTGCATCTTCTGATGCGTGTGTCTTCGTCGAAGCAGTCGGGTCTGAAAACGTTGAACACTTGCAGTGCTGTCTCGAGGTTGACAGACACTGATTTTCGACGGTATTCACTGTCAAACTCGAACTTCAATTCGTTTGTGCAGACTTCGGTTTGTGCCGATGGTGGAGTTCGAGCACGGATCTAAAACAAAGTTGATTGATAAGAATCACTAGATTAGAAAGCTGTTTTAACTCACGGCATCAACAAACATTGAGAAATACCGTTCAACATCGATTTGGTAGAACTCATGAATGTTCAACTTGGGCAAGTATTGAGTCAAAATTGCATGCCGCAAGGACTGGATGTGATCTTCACTTTCGATAATTGCCGGTACGCCGACCATCTCGAGCAATGACTTGTCGACGTCGTTGCCGACTTGAGTCAGCAATACGTCAAACATGAATGCCGGTCTCAAATGAGGGCATGTATGACACGAGTAGGTAACTTCTGGATGGTCCAAGAGCCACAATGACTCGTTTCCGGTGTGGTTTAACACGATATCACAGATCGATGCGATACCCCATTCTACGCGGAGCTTTTTAACGACTCTGCCAACGTCTTCGTATGTGACATTTCCGAATCCCGGATCGATTTTGAGCTGATCTGCGAGTGAATACGCTGAACGCGATGCGGCGAGTTCTTGTACGGGTGTGAAGTGAATCAAGTTGTATCCAGATTCCTTTGAGACCATCAACTTCTCTTCCCAGGTTGACAACGGCCCCAAACACTTTGATAGCACGGTTTGGCATCTCAATGACTCAAGTTTGAGCACTTTACGGTCACGGCCTACACAAATGTCAGGCTCGACCTGGCAGTAGATGGAACCGCAAGCTCCATCGGATTTGCTGAAAACTCAACAGTCAGACTTGGAGTTACAAGATTTTGTAAGAAACTCACCGGTCTTCCTCAAGAATGAAGAATCTGAACGTTCCTGAACGCTGCAGCTTCACTTGGCAATACATTTCCAGGTCCTTAATTTCAGCAAAGTTGTCGTTGTTGGGCAATTTTTCGCCATAACGCGAGAACCATTCCAAGCTGACGAGCTTGTTGCGCACAAAGTCACCATTGTTGGTTGGGTGATTCGTTTGAATCGCGATGCGTCTGCCCAGCAGTGACTCGCCAGGAACAACACGAACTACTGTCGACTTTTCCAAGCGGTACAACTTGCTGTCATCAAAGGACTGGTAGTTGATCGTCACGCTGACAGTTTTACCTTCAGATGTCATCTTGTTTTTCTGAGGAAAGAAAAAAATTGTTTTTGAGGTAGCACGCGCGTTCCACGATTATGACAAAGTAAATCTTATCAGCGCCGTTGAACCTAAACTAAAATCACATCCAGGGCGCCACAACACTTGATAAAAGAGAAAACATTATTTCGAGTTGTCTCACATTGGCTGTTCGAGGCTGCAATGATTTGCAATCACTCGAGCGCCGTGTTTTTAAGACTTTTCCTCGTAACGCTTCTTCTTATTATTCCACGGAAAATTCCACGCGTGAAGATGAAAACTAATCCAAATGAACTTTTAATCGGTTTCTTGACATTACTTTGAGGAACAGCGACAGAACGGCCTTTCGAAAGAGTCTTGAGAAATTGCTTAAGCCGGAAATTAGCTTGTGGTAAACCGTGAACAAGCTGTTCATGACTGATCACTCGTCGACACTAACGCCCGAGTGAGTAAATTTTGCCTGTTGTTGGCGAGAGCAGCGTTTTGAGAATGATCTCATTCTACTCGGTCGCTCGCGGGTGATAAGAAGTTCACGAGTTTGAAGGCAGAGGTGTTATGAATTAAAACTCTTGTTGCACAATCGGAAATGCAGCGAAATTTTGGGGAATTAGATCGAATCTTGCATGTTCTTGAAGCCAACTCGATAATCAAGATGATTTCACTGGATTCTAGTTAACTGTTAGTCACTCGCGGCTTCAGATTGTTTTTATTTACCGATTAAGCGCTGTTTCTCACGAATTTTCTATTTTTCTGTTTTTCGGTGATAAATATTTTCTTCTCAAACTCCTCTAAATGACATTCAAAGTCGCTTTCACGGTCAATTCTTGTCGTCGGTTAGGAATCACTGATTCGCGGTAATTACGGACTTGTCAGCGGGTTTTTCAATCAAAATTCTTTCTGCAAACCTTTAAAATCCACTTGAGATGATCCAATCCTCAGTTGAAACAGCACTTTCACTCGAAATTCCCTTAAACAAGGAGTAAACAAACTGCACAGCTGATTGTCAACAACACAAGCCCCATCGCAGCTTTCCCCTCGCAGACGAAGTTACATCTTCGGCACTCGGCACTTCCCGGTCTTGCCCAATCGCTTTGTTTTGAAAAAGAAATTGCAAAGAAAATTTAGATTCTTGCTTCTAATGTACTTAACGCGTAGAGTTTCGCGGCTGCAAGTGAATCGAAGTACTTAATAGCCCGCTGCCGGTTGAGTTGAGCTCAAAGTGAAGCGGATTTAGGCTTCGCGAAGCCAGCAACTGGAATTTGCAAAAAAAAGTGAATCATCGACATTAAAAAGTAAGTTTTCAGCTTCTCCCGTCCCAGTTACTGGCAATTTCTCACCTGATATCAGCTTTTCCTTATGAAATACACATTTTACATCAACTACAGTGTAAGTTCTTCGTCGTGAGTTCTCTGTCGCTGTAAATAAAGACGCTCGTTGTGCAAATAACCACGGAGAGATTCGAAGAAGGGAATCGATTACGTCACAGAAAGCGCATTCAATGCAAAGACATTCCTCCACGTTCGTTCGTTCGTTCCCAAGTTTGTCGATGTTTTTACTAAAACGCTGTGCTTGACCTTCACCGAGAATTCTTTTTCCGGAGAGCATGCGAGAGAAATGTGTTCGAACGTGCTCGCTTTTGTTTACTTTGATGTTGGTCATCCTAAACGACGCTTCGTAGCGGCTAATCTTCACTGTGTCTGAGTGTGAACCTAGTGTGAACTTGTTAAACGCCGAACGATTTATTGTTTCTCGTTAAAAATTATATATAGGCGATAATTTGCTCAAACAGTTTTGCTTTGACGCGTATTGATTTCACTTCGTTGAAGCTGTCGCTGACAATTAAAGTTGTTTTAGATTGGAATTGATTGACCATTCCTTAGTGAAATTTGTTTCAAATGTTCACGAAAGTGAGGCTGCTTCTGAGTAAGTCAGAAGATGTTGAGTACCAGCCGTTGAACAATGAACCATCGACTTCGTATGGCAGCATCCTGCCAAACTTCCTTCGCTCGACGCTTCGGTCGTTATCCAGTAGTTACCAGGTAGCGAAGTAGTGATCGATTGAAACAAGTTTAATTGACTTAACAGAAAATCGCTGTTAAATCTGATTGCTACAATGTCAATTCATTTTCGGCGATAGCGAAAGTTCAATGCCAGTCGATAAATGGCTAGAACGCCACTAAAACCTAAGCATTTTCATTTAAAATCAAATCACCGTGGCAAACAATGGCAATTTCTAAGAAAAATTTCATTTATGACAGCATTGATAACCAAAAATTATCATTAAGCAAGCAAAGCCGTAAAACTAGATCGGGCCCATAAAACCCAAAACAAAGAAACATTTTTTCGACGTCACGAAAAGTTGGCGACTCCCATTGAGTCTACTTGTTGACTCAGCTAAGTGCCTTGAAGTTGATTCGATATTTACTTTCGGCGCTGCTCTGCTCAATGAGAAGAAAATCAGGCCGCGTCGTAAAATCTTTTTCTTTCCCATGTAATTAAATGCACAGAGCTCAAATATTTGAAGATTTGGCTTCGGATTTGCGGTAATTACAATAACAGCGACTTTCGCTATCTTTATTATCGGCTGTTATCTGCTATCGGCCACGACTTTGTGGGAAACTCATCCCTATAAAGCCATCCAGCGATCAAGAATTTTTTTTATTTGCAAGAAACCTTTTGAGCTGCGCAGATAAGCGATATAAAAATAATTACGTTGTCGCCAAGATTGAGGAACGCTTTATCAGCAATACTGGAACTAATCAAATTTCTCTATTCCAACGGCCTGAGTTTAGTCATGAGTGGCAAGTGAAGCGGAACGGTCGTCGATTGATTTCATTTGATTAGGAAAGTTTTGCGCTAGACATGGTGAAGGAACGCTTTAAGCTGGGCTTCAGACATATGTCAAAGGAATCCGAGGTAAAGAGTGTGTGGAGAGCCCAGAATTGTGAAATTTCAAGTGATTGCCAGTCAACGCTATCGGGAATGTCACGATAACGTCACTTCTTAATCCACGATTTCTTTGTGTTTGAAGAACAATTATGTGCTATGGAGAACCGCCAGTATGACAGTGTTAAAGCATTAGTGAGGCAACTTCACATGCCCAATAAGAACGTTGCACGACCGCACTCAGACGCGGAACTGCCAACGGAAGATGGAAGAAGGCGGATCATCGACGTGCACAGCTTGCCGGTGCTTGCGGTCGAAAAGCCAAAACGGAAGCGCGCGTCGATTTTCGAAGCGGGCGGCTTCAAAGTTCCGTTGCTGACCGTGACCTCGCCAAACTCACCGGAGTCGCCCGAGCACAATCCGCTTCAACGATTCTCGTTTGGACACTTCCGTCGACACTCTCACGCGGTTTGACATTCCAAGATTATTACGAGTTGTTGTGATTCTAGCTTTCAGTTAACATTTAGTTAGAATCGTCTTGATGGCGGTTATCCCCGCCTTTCTATTGATACCAGCATTGAAGCTATTATTTTGATGACATTTAGTTATTGATTCAATTAAAAAAATCAGATAAGAGTTATCAGTGTTGTGTTCTCGATGCTTTGAAGTTTCACTAACAACTAAGCGACGTACATATGCAGTCGAAGAGGAGGGTGTTCGCTACCTTGTATAATTAACAGCGCGTAGTCGACATGATTAACAAGGCCGGCACAATTTCGATTGATTTTCTGCCAATTTTAATTGTGATTGGATGGGATGTGATTCATGTATCATGAAATTAGCGTGATTTTTGTGAAGAAATCAGTTTTGTTTCATGAAGCCACAGCTTTTGTTCAATGATTTCTCAATACACAAAGCATCTAGTCACTCTAAAACAATCTAACGACACCAACGCACAGTCCCATATGCTGATAATATTTGAAACGAGTTCTTCTTAACTGCACTTTTGAAAGTTTTTGTTTTGGCTGTAAACTCGCAGCTAGTGTTTTGGCTATCTTCACACGCGTCACTCTAGTGTCGTCAGTCTCGTGTTTTGCCGAGTTTTGTGAGACACTAAACTGAACGTTATTGCAAAGGGAGTTTCTGATTTATTGGAGAAGGACGCTTGCAATCTAAATTTACACGGAATGATTTAATTGAAAGTGACGCAAAATCTACCGCACACCTGAGTTGCAGTTTGTGAAACAATGGCAGTTTAATAGTGTCGCTGCTCCCATCCAGATGCATTTCCACAACGTCGGTTAAATCTGCACTGCATTTTTGTGTGATTTCTGTAAAGTTTTCAAATCGATTTTTGAGTCACGAGCATGCCTGTCATGTTGGGTGAACTAATTCTAAACGTTTCTCGACTCAACTTTCCGAGAATTGACGCTCTGAAAAAGTCTAAGAATGCAAGTATCATCGATTTTTCTCCAGCAAACTTTTCTTTATCTACGAAGATAACAAAACTAGTTCCGTGTGAATGCAGTAGCTGCATAGATTTTGAGAAAGTACAATTACGACAAAAAAAATTGTTGCGATGTGTCATCGCACACATCATTTTTGTTCACTTCTCAAAATTTTTCGTAACCCAAGCTTCAGTTCCTGTTGAGTTTTAACATTTTGTCTTTGGCTAACAGTTTTTCTTGATGGCAAACTAAACCGTCAATGTGGAATTTCTTGAGAGTAACTTTAACCTTTTCTGTACCTCCGCATCAGGGCTTGAATCGAGTGGAATCAATGAGTTCCCCGGGACACCGAACTCTCGCCACGTTCATCGAAAATGAAGACTTGGGCGGACTGAAGAATTTTCTCGATTCGCGACAGCTACAAGTCGACGATCGAGACGATAATGGAACGACGACGTTGATGATCGCTGCGGCCAAAGGACTTATTTTGTTCGTGCGTGAGTTAATTTCTCATGGCGCGGACGTCAACGCACAAGATCTCGATAGTTGGACCTCGCTGCTGTGTGCCACAAAAGCGGGGCATTTCGATGTTGTGGAATGTCTTGTTGAGAATGGTGCGGACATCGAACACCGAGAGATGGTAAGTTGAGAAAGAACATTTCTTATAAGAATAATCAAATCACCTGTGTATGACTTCGAGTACAAATTCTTTTTTTTTTCTCAACAGGGAAACTGGACAGCAATCTGCTGGGCGTGCTACAAAGGACACGCGAACATCGTCGCATTTCTGCTCGTGCAAAACGCAGACATCCACGTGAACGGAAACTATCATCTATCACCGCTGATATGGGCTTGCGGTCGGGGTTACACGGAAATTGTGCAGAGTTTGATTCAGCGCGGTGCAAAAGTGAATGTCGGTGATAAATACGGAACCACCGCGTTGGTGTGGTCTTGTCGTAAAGGCAATGCTGAAATCGTGGATATGCTTTTGAAAGCCGGTGCAAACGTCGACACCGCGGGAATGTATTCCTGGACGCCGTTGCTGGTCGCTGCCGCTGGTGGTCATCAGGACGTCGTCCCTTTACTCTTAGAAAGGAAGCCCAACATCAACAGCTTGGACAAGGACGGTTCAACTGCTCTTGCGATTGCTTGTAAGGAAGGCTTCCAAGAGATCGCGTCGGCACTCATCAGTGCTGGTGCATATCTCAACAGTCAAGATCGTAACGGCGACACGCCGCTCATCAACGCGGTCAAAGGCGGTCACCGCGGCATTTGCGAGGCTCTTCTGAAGCGTCATGTCGACATTGACCTTCAAGGCAAAGATAAGAAAACTGCGCTCTACACGGCGGCTGAGAAAGGCCATGTCTCGATCGTGAAAATTCTTCTGGCCGCTAATCCCGATATTGAACTACCAACAAAAGACGGAGAAACGCCTTTAAACAGAGCTGTTCGAAATCGCAACTTGGAGATCGTTCAGCTGTTGTTGGACAAGCGAGCGAAAGTCGGCGCAGTTGATCGCCGAGGTGATACCTGCCTCCACATTGCCATGCGTGCCCGGTCGAAGGGAATTGTCGAAGCTTTGCTGAGAAACCCGAAGAACAGTCAGCTTTTGTATCGAGCCAACAAAGCCGGAGAGACGCCATACGCCTTAGACGCGCTGCATCAGAAAACGATTCTCGGTCAAGTTTTTGGTGCCAGAAAGCTGAACACAAACGAAGACTCAGAGGGAATGCTTGGATACGAGCTGTACTCATCAGCATTGGCTGACGTACTTAGCGAACCGACACTGACAACGCCAATCGCTGTCGGATTGTTCGCCAAATGGGGAAGCGGAAAAAGTTTCCTGCTGACGAAGCTGAAGGACGAAATGCTGAGTTTCTGGCCGCACGAGTCTCCAGTGAAAGCAAACTGGCTGTTTGTGCTGATTGCAATCCACCTCGCGGCACTCATTGGAATCATCGTTGGACTCTCGCTCAACTCGCTGCTTTGGGGATCAGTCACGGCCGCATCGTTTCTTGTTTCGCTTTACGCACTGACGCTCGTTCTGCGGCTGGTCAACAGACGATACAGCTTCGACTGGTCATTCAGCTTACACCACTCGCTGCTTAAGAAGATCGGCAAGTTTCGTTTGATTCTCCAAGTCGCTTTCTGTCACCCGCCTGGTCAAAGCCACTCACAGCAGTCAAATCTGCAGACGATGCCGGTTCGTTTCCATTTTGCTGAGACAAACAGTGCAGCGGCAACAGGTGAATACGCAATTGGTTACATGATTGCTGCGCTTTTCTTGGCAATCGAGAACTATTACGGTTCAATACCGACAAGGCTGTATCGCGCCTTCAAACCAAAGCCCCTGAAGCCTTCGTTAAACTGGAGGTTCCGTAAAATGTGCTGCTTGCCGTTGTTCTTGCTGTTCGAGATCTTTGTCTTCGTTGCCATCGCTGGAATCTCGCTGCTGGTGCTTCTCCTGACTGGCCACGATGGCGACTCGAAGAAATCTTTAGAAGTGGCGGTTTACATTCTTGGCGGAATTCTCGTCGCTGGAGCTTTCATGAACGTCAACGCGTGGGCAAAAGCCTTCCAAACGATTTTCTTCTCGCAAGGCCGTTACCTCAAGAAGATTATGCAGTCAAACGAAGGATTGACAGCTTTGGGAGCTGAAGTGATGATGCTTTCAGACATGGTGAAGTGCTTGGACTCTTTCACCGGACAACAAAGCCGACTCGTTGGTGTCATCGATACTCTTGACTCTTGCGACACTGAAAGGACTTTGAACGTTCTCAACGCCGTGCAGACTTTGCTGATGACTCCGAATCGCCCGTTCGTCTTACTCATCGCTGTTGATCCACATGTTGTGGCAAAAGCTGCCGAAGCGAACAGCAAAAGGCTTTTCACAGAAGGCGGCATCGGTGGTCACGATTTCCTTCGAAACCTCGTCCACCTTCCAGTTTATCTGCAAAATTCAGGACTCCGTAAAGTTCAGCGAGCACAAAACACCGCCATGCAGTACAAAAGAATTTTCCCCGAACACCAGTTTGAAGTGGAGCCACCGAGAGAAGGCGCTTTGGGATATTCAGCATCTAGTCGACGATTGTCCAACGCATCGGAGATCATGTCAAGCACCGAAAAGCTGCGTGCACCGCCGCCGTCACGTGTTGGGTCGAAGAAACTGAAGTTGTCCGAGTCAATTGCGAGTTCCATCGGAAGCAACATGCACAAGCTAGGCGGTGGTCAATTTGAGATCTCGAAAGTAATGCTGACCGATGACTACTTCAGTGACGTGAGTTTTAATGATTTTTGCTGAATGAAGTTGTATTGAATGTTATCTCAACAGGTCAACCCAAGAAGCATGCGTCGTCTGATGAACGTCATTTACATAACAGTTCGCCTTCTCAAAGCTTTCCAAATCGACTTCAGTTGGTATCGACTGTCTTCGTGGGTGAATCTCACTGAACAGTGGCCGTTGCGTGCTTCGATGATTGTTCTTGAACACGACCAAGCCGGCGAAGGCTTAGAAGAGACGACTTCACTTCAATCACTTTATGAAAAGTAATTTTTATGCAAACTTTTGCTGCTCAACAGGTTCACACAAATCATGTTTTTTCAACAGAGTTCGCCCGAAGCTGATTTGTTTACGTGAAGCCGCCCCGTTACTTGATCTCGACAGGGATGAACGCAAATTGGACGCGTTCTTACAACTCCACAAAAGCGATCTCCAAGTTTCCGATCTTAGGATTTTCCTTCCATTTACAATCAACCTCGATCCTTATTTGAGAAAAGTTTTGAAGGGTAAAAAACGTTAATTTAATCGACCAACTTCAGTTAATCAACTTCACTTCATTCACAGAGGATCAGCAAGCAAACGAAGACGAAGGAATTATCATCCCGATGAAACCAAACGTGCCACCAAATTTGTATAACCGAAACCAGAACAACTTCTTCCAACAGCAGCAACAACCTGCAGCCTTTCAGCGAGCCTTACCAATGTACTCGACGACCGTGACGAACACGCCAATCGCAATGATGAACTACTTCAACGCTCCCAACCCGCATAGCATTCATCAAGATCAAGAATATATAAATCAACAGCTGCAACATCTACCATTGACACCGAGACCTTCGATTCCGATTGACTTGGTGAGTTACGAAAGTTGATTGATTGAAGTTTTTCTATAATTTTGGTTTTGTATTCGCAGGATTTATCACAAACTCGCCTATCAAAGCTGAGTTGCGAAGAGTTCATCAACCTTTTGAACCAAGTGCAAGAGTTGAGAGCCGCCATCGAGAAACTAGCACCGATTCTAAGAGAAAACGCGATCACCGGGCGTGTGCTGATGTGCTGCGATCTCAACGAGCTTAAATCGGTTCTTCAGCTAAACTTTGGCAACTGGGAGATCTTCAAGCTGCTGATACAAAGCTTGAGAGACATCGAAGCTTCAGCTAAATTGCATCCAACAATCAAACCCGAAACTATCAACGACGGTGCTTCGGGAAGTCAACAGAACCCACTCCTGAACAGGAAGAAAAGTGTGATCGAGAAACAGGTGACACAACTTCTTATTTTTCTCTTAATTAAATTAATGATTAGCTTAGAGGTAAACTAACAAAATTCACTACATTGTTTTATTCGGCGTGCAGCAGAAAAATCATTTTCATACCGATAATGATTTTCTACAGGTAAAAATCCAAATTGAACCTTCCCCAAACCTATCGCATGTAAAATAATTCTTACACTCCCGATTTTAACACAAATTTCTACCTTTTTCACCTCCAACCTAGGTCACTCTCGAAGAACAGATGATCTGCGGTGCCCTTCAGACCCTCAACGAAGACGCGTTCGAAGACGTGGCCGTCAGCGAACGGCCCAGTCCATCAGGTGAGCTCTCAATTCAGCAGTACTCGTTGGCGCCCATTTCCGAAGAGCTCGGGTCGCCAACCCACTCACGCAATGTTGAGGACTTTTTCAATAACACCGCTAACTTTATAATACAAAGTAACAATCCCGACGAGTTGACTCCCAATTCGACAGTCATTGCAATGCCCAACTTCTCGTCAACAACTTCAGTTGATGACACTCACTTATAACGACCAGAGTGGGTGTAAGGGGTGACGCTTTGGTGAAAGTTGAAGATTAAGCTTGATATTTAATTAATTATTGGTATGAAGCTAGAAATTTACAGTTTTTTAAGGAACAACCCAGAAATTCTTCAGACCTGGCTATCAAATTGACTTCGGTGACTCTTTGTGCATTTATAAAGAAAAGTTTTCAATAATTAGTCATTTACAATGAAAAAACTTTCAATAATTATGCTTTTATAAAAAAGAAACTTTGATACTTTATTGAGTATCAGGTTCAAAATCTTGAAGAAGTTCTTGGTTCGACCGTCTAAATTAACCAGAATTCACATTTATCACCAACGTCTTTTAAAAACTCAACTCCCAGCTCGACTTTTATCAATTAATTTGTCGTTTTCTATTGAAAATTAACAAGAAACTAGCACCAAAGACGACTTGTACACGGTGTGAATTCGTTTTTGTAAAATTATCACGATCAAAATGGAAATTGTAGCAACTTGTGCAATTAGAAACTCTGGAACTGTATTTAAATAAAATATTGAAAAGCATTTGTTGATGGTTTTGGTTTTAAAAGTGATTCAAAGCATGCCTTAGGTTAAGAAGAGTTTTCACTAAGTAACTAACTCCGCTTGTGCCTTGCAAAACTTACTAACGATAAAAACATTTGCAAAAGGAGCGTTGTCAGCCAGTCGCTCAAGCTCACCAGTGGTGCAGAAGAAGACGGTCCCGATCCTGAGACACCAGAACAGCGTGAAAAGCGACAAAATAAAGCGAGTGTCGCTCGAGGTTGTGAATGAAATGCCAACACACAAGCAGCTAGGTTTGATTCATGAGTTTTTACCGTAGTTTCCAAGCTCTAACGGTCTTTTTCTCAGGCCGCCAGTCAACGTCGTCGTCTCTCAACAAGCCGATGTTCCACATGGGCGCTTCATTTGATGACAAGGACGAAGACGAAGAGTACGAGATGAACGGAACCATAAGCAATAACAACAACAGCAAGTCCGTGAGGGATGAGAACGTACCGCTCGTGCCAAGAAAGTAACCTGTTCTTTATCAACCATCGAATTTCATAAACCAAGAAACCAATTTTAACGAATTTACTTTATCTGATGTGAAAAGTTATCATCTGCAAGCTTTTATTCTCCGATTCATGATCATTGATGTTACAATCGAACTCGAAATACAAAAAGTGTGAACAAATGATGCGTTTAGTCTACTGCCATTTCAGTTTCAGCTTCAGGTGTCTCATCGATGGGTTCTTCGAGGACTCGCGGTCCATACAAGAGAACGTAGGCGACATGCCAGTCACCGCCGCCGGACAATCGAAGGATTTCTTCCGACGTGACTGAAGTAACAACGTCGTCATCGAACTTCACCCAGTTATCGCCTTTGTGACGCACCCAGCCGACGTAATGACCAGACGAGGATGAACGACCCTGGTGAGTCAGCACAGCTTGAAGAGTATAGAATCCGCTGTTGTTGCTACCTAAGTCTGTAAATCAATTGATTAGTGATGGACAAGCTTGAAAACTGAAGAACCCTTACCATCATCGAACGAGTACGGCAAAGCACGAGTCTTCTTCTCTTCGATCTTGTCGCCTTTGAATTTGATTTGATCCTTAGCGACGATGGCTGCGTCTTCTTGTTCCTTGAACTTGTTGCGCATCGGCTCCAGCTTGTCTTGCAATTCCTTCGTGCACAATTCATATGCATCAAAGTCTATTGCGAACTTGATGTCTTTGAGAACCTTGGCATTGATTCCTTCTTTGCCTTTGTATTGAAATCTGACGAAGTTGATGGTTAAATAGGCTGGCAGTCGGCTGACTAGCGACTGCTTCATGTAGTTAGCGTCGCGGTCCAGTGTCGGTGACTTCTTCGAGATTTGCTCGTTAAGACGCAACTTCAGTCCACTGTGCATGTACTTGACTTCGCTGCTGATGAAACAACTGAGCTGAAGGAAGTTCTCAGTCGACTTTTTCTTCTCTTCTTCGTCGGATTCCAAGCACTTCATCTCACAGTCGAAAGTGCCGCCGAAGAACTGCTCAATGAGCGACGAGTATTTCGAAGAAGATGCACCTGGGCGAGGTACGAGTTTCATCAACATCTTCATCAGCTCCACCCAGCACTCGTTGGCATCTTGTTGACGGTAGACGCCCTTCTCACCAGTCTGTGCAAACTGTGGAAATACGTTGTGCAGAGTCTGCACGAGGAAAACCGGCGTGACATTCGCGTTTCTCTCCATCTGATCAAAGACACTCTTCACCGCGAGAGTCATCGACTGCGGTGCATCAAAACCAACCTCTTGCTTGAAATCCTTGAGGGACTCGCGCAGTTCTGGGACCGATCGCAAGCACTGGACGACACTATTGAGGTAACAAGTGTTGCCCAAGTTTGTCAGACCAGCGGGAAGCTCAATCGCCTGAGCCAGCTCGTTCTCCGACATGTCCTCGATGAAAACCGTCTTTTGAACTGGCTCTTTGACGAGCTCTTCACACGTACCGAGCAGGAGAATCACTGCGCCCTACGAAAACAAAGAAAAGTTAAGAATGACTTTGCATAATTTCCATTTCACAATCGGCGACTTACGTTTTTCAGCGAAATGTTCCACTCTTCGTCCTTAAGAGTCTTCCCACCGCACATGATCTTCTGTCGCTCGATGGGAACGCACGACAGCGAGTAGAGTTGCATCTTAAAGTCAACAATATCACAATCCGTATCAACGACAACATCTTTGAATGTTTCTTTTCCCCATTTCACTTTAACTGTGTACGCCGGCATGATTGCGGGATGCTGTTTGTGTTAACTAAGGTTTTAAAGATAGCTTTACGACACTTATTAGCTGTTTAATTTAGTAAAAGCAGCAAATTCAGCTCGAATATTGTTTTGGATTGGCGATGATTCGTAGGTTTTGTAGCTTTCGGCCCTTCGGAAGATCGGGGCGATTTCAATAGCTGTGTCACTTAAAATTTGATCGTAAATTACGCGGTTGCACTGCGATTAATCGTTCTGTAAGGTTCAAAACCTCTCTAAGGCCACTTCGAAGCCTTACGGACCCGAACAATCGAATCCGAAGCTGAAAATTGAAAAATTGAAAAAATCTCGTGCGATATAATTTCGTTTTCTACAGTTTCGCAACTTATTGAATAGTTTTATTTATTCGCACTCCATCGACAGTCACAGGTTACGTGGAGGTAGCAACGATTACTGGATTGATTTCTGCCGGAGATGTAACTGTGGTTCAATCATTAGCGCGGAAAATTCGCTGAAAATGTAAGAATTCCATCGTTACCCTTTTGTTTACCCGCATCTGTCGCTGACACTCGGCGAACTCGCCCATTCATTTCAAACCTCTCGCTGAGTCATCGGCCGCGTATTTTCAATTGACCAAAATTGCGCGAAAATATCGCCAAAGGAAAAACAAAAATGGAGAAAATCAAAGCAATTGTTGACAAACTGTTTAATCCCTTTTAGGTCATTATCATCGATGTCTACAGAACTCTTTGAGAAGACGGAGTTCGTCAGCTCCGACGATCCCAACTTAGATCAGAGTACACTGGTGTACATGGGAAGCGATTCGGAAGAGTCTTCTCTTTTGCAAGAAGTCGTGGAGGACCAACAGGAACCAGCGAATGACGACTCCAACGACACAAGCGGAAATCCAATTCATGTGTCGGTCAGTATGGAAGACAGGGAAACAAAAGAGTTTACCGCTCTCATCAATACACCGAAGGAACAAGAAGTGCTTGACGAAGAGTTTGACGAAGCGCTTGACTTCGATGACTTGCTGCTCGACGTGATAAACCGCGATCCAGTGATTTCAATCATCCCAGAAGAGAAAATCGACGGGAGCGTGTCATTTAACTTCTCGGAGGAGTTCATCACAAAGGTTGAGCCACCGGATGACATGTCCGAGCCGCCTCCTATGAATTTAAAAATGGAAGAGGACTTCGATCAGTCGCGGACTACGAACAGTCATGACTACGACAGTCGCGAACAGCAATTTGAGATAATAAAAGTACCACCAACTGTCGCTCCTAAAGTTGAGCCAGAGACTATTATTAAACTTGAAGTTACGGATGAACCAGAGCCCGTTGATGCAACCAAACCCGACACCGTCGCTTCTGAACCGAGCGATAAAATTCAGATCAAAGGTGAACACGAGGAAGACAAAAATACTGAAGATGGCGAAGAATCGCCGAATACGAGCGTGGCTGACGCAAACACGAGCCTGGTCGATCATCCCTACTCTCAACCGGAAATTAGCAACAAAGAATTCTGTGATGACTTGGTGCAAGACCTGCTGAAGGAGACAGGAAATCAAAGCAATAGCTCGATTGTGAAGCTTCTGACCATGTTCACTGGACTCCTCGAAAGTTTCTTTGATGAAAGCGAGAACCCTCAGCGATCGCTATACTTTCAAAACATGAAAAAGTCTCTCGCGAAGATCAAAATTGTCGAACAAAAGAAGCCAGCCGCTGAGTTAGTGAGACGCGCAAGTGAACCAACACCGTCGTCATCAGTAATCGACCAGCAACATCCTCGATTCTCGGAGGTTCCTGGTACAGAGACCCAATCCGACAGAACCTTAGAGACAATTGACCTTACGCAATTCGATTTTCCGCCTACGCAACCTACTCAGGTCGAAGATGATTTGGTGATCACTGAGCTCAAGGAAATCATTGCCGACGGTCAGGAAGTTCAGCCGACAGAAAGTGAAGCAATTACTAAGCTTAAGAATCAAATTCACCAGGTTGCCGACTTGGGCAAGAAAATCGTCGACGACGTGAAGGAATTCAAAGTCGATAACGATGAAAGCATCGTTGAAATACAGGAAAAGATTTCGTCGCTTCTAAAGGAGACGAGAAAAAAGTTTCACGCAATCAGCAACGAAATTCGAGCATCAGCAATTGACATCAACGAAGAAATCAAAGTGAGACTGATCACCGCTTCTACTGACGGCCTCTCTTCTGACTCGGATTTGGACCAGGTCAAGAGGCGCAGACGGAAAGTGCCGAAGAGCGAGCCACAAACGCCAGCTGTGGTGTCGTCTACTAAGGAAGACTCAGATGCAACCGACGCTGGGGAACTGAAGCCTCGAGAAACCGACGATCTGTCTGAAAGCGACGACAGCGAAGAGCTCCGTGATTTAAACAAGGAAATCAACAAGCTTTTGGACTTCACCACGCTCGACAACACAAAACCAGCTTCGTCGAGAAAGGTCTCTAAACAGAAAAAGCTGAAAAAGCTGAGAAAACGAAAGGTCAGCGACTCGGAAAGCCTTTTGAGTTCTTCATCCAACGACTCACGCGAAAGTTCATCATCGGTAAGAAAGGTTTTGTTGCGCAAAGCACGTTTTCGCTAACTTTTGATTGCTATTTTAGGACGCTGACGGCGAAAAATCAGATGAAGAAGAGAAAATGCTGATGCGCCAGAACGACAACGCGAGGGATGAACTTCTTGCTGACAGCGACATTTCGAATAGTGACTCAGGCCACTCTGGGCTTTCAGTCCTGTTTTCATCGGACGAAGAAATCGAAGACACCAAAACAAAGAAAGACAAATCAAAACCACAAGAAAAGAAGATCCAGAAAATGAACTCCAAAAGCTCAGACGACGAAACGCCTGACTTGAGCGAGACTGATGAGAAGAAAGAGCCTGAAAATGGAGTGAAATCTCCACCCGGTCGAGAAGAAGCCGCTGAAGAAGAGAAAGTTGCAAAAGACAAATCAGACAACGACGGTAGTGACACTGAAGTCAAGGTCAAGAAAAGAATCATGCGAGACTCTGAAGAGCGCGAAATATTCAGCAAAGCTTTCCTTGATGGAACTCCTGCAATAAAAAAGCCATCATCTCAGTCACATTCATCAAACTCTCAATCGCACTCGTCGCATTCACCATCGAAAGCAGGCAAGAAGAACGAAAACTCTCGAGAAAACTCTTCAGATTCGCCGCCTGATGACAAAGGCTTTATCGATCTGTCCATGTTCAACAGCAAACGCAATGTGGTCGACCTCGACATGGACATTTTCGAAAATCGAACCAGCAAATACGACGGCGCCGGCCCTTCTACCTTGAACAACGCCAACAAGCGACCGCCAGCACCCATCCAAGAAGACGAATGCATCTTTTTAAGCAGCGACAGTGACAGCGAGATCAGCGCACCGACATCAGGCAGCGCGGGTGGAATCCCCAAACGCAAGAAGATGTTGACTGAGGAAGAATTACAGGAAGAAACCAAACGTGCACAAAAAGAAGAAACGAAGCGCTTGGAAAGACTAAAGAAGAAGGAAGAGACACTCACGCAGATGCTGACGCAACGCATAAGTCAAGAGAGCTCCGGTGTTAACGACGAACTCATTCTCGATTACGATCCCAAAACGAAAGTCACGATCTCAGTTCACGAGAAGCTTGTGAAATGCTTGAAGCTCCATCAGCGTGAAGGAATCAAGTTCATGTACGACACTTGTTATGGTTCCATCAGTGACGACGTCAAGACTGAATCGGGTTGCATTCTCGCTCACTGCATGGGTCTCGGAAAGACTTTGCAGCTCATCACACTATTGCACACTCTCATCTCGTTTCCACAGCAGCTCAACACAAAGCGAGTCATTGTCATCTGCCCAAAGTCGACGATCATGAACTGGCACGACGAAATCGAGCGGTGGCTGAAAGAAATTCCGTCTAATAAATTGAAAGTGTGTCTCTTCGTCAGAGACGTCATGCAGTTCAACGAAAAAATCAAGGTCATTGAAGATTGGTTCAACTGGAAGACGCCAAGTGTCTTCCTGGTCAACTACGAAGCGTACCGGTACATGGTGCACTACAGTGGATCAAAACGGGCGAAGATACCAGAGCCGGATTTCGAAGTCAAGCGGAAGCAGGAAATCATCAGCCGGTGTCTTCTCAATCCCGGTCCGGACTTGGTGGTTTGTGATGAAGGTCATCTTATCAAGAACCAGCGCAGTGCCACCAACAGAGCCATCGGGAAAATCAAAACGCGTCGTCGAATCGTGTTAACCGGCACGCCTGTGCAGAACAACCTAAACGAATATTACGCCATGGTGGACTGGATCAAGCCGGCATTACTGGGAACGGTCAAAGAGTTCAACAATCTCTACGCAAATCCAATTAAAGACGGTCAGCACATCGACTCGACTCCGCAAATGATCAAGAAAATGAAGCAGCGAAGCTTCATCTTGAACCGGAAGCTTTCAAAATTCGTTCAGCGAAAAGAAGTGTCAGTGCTGCGTGAATACCTGCCGGAACTTCACCAGTATTGCATCTTTGTGCCGCTGACACCAGTACAGGAGACTTTGTACGAGAATTTCCTGGCACTGAATCCGCTCGACGGTGGTCACCAGCTGCTCAACGACTACACAGCCTTGCGCAAGATCTGGACACATCCGAAAGTCTTGCAAAATGCTTACGAGCGAGCAGTCAGCGGAGACCTGAAGATCGAAGAGAACAAGAAGAAGGCGAGACTGGCCGATGAAGAGGACAACGAAGAGCCGCCTGACGACCAGCTTGACATCATCGAAGGCAACACCGGCGTGAAAAGCAAGTGGTGGCAGAAATTCGTCACTGACAACGACTTGGAATCCATAATCTCCAGCAACAAGCTGAAGCTACTGTTCCATATTCTCCACATATGCCAGATGAAGGAACAGAAGTGTCTCGTCTTCTCGTCGTTCGTGGCGGTGCTGAACGTGGTCGAATACTTCATGAAGAAGATTAATGACCAGCTCTGCGATCCAAACGCCAATCGCTACGGCTACGACGAGTTCAAGGGCACGTTATGGAAAAACGGATACGATTACTGTCGCTTGGACGGCTCGACTAAGCGTGAACACCGTCAGAAGATGATCGAACTCTTCAATGACACAACGAACACTCGACTCCGGTGCTTCTTGATCTCCGCTAAGGCCGGTGGACAGGGAATCAACTTGATTGGTGCTAACCGGTGTGTCATCTTGGACACGTCTTGGAATCCGTCGTCTGATCAACAAAACATCTTCAGAATTTACCGATTGGGACAGAAAAACCCGTGCTATGTTTACCGGTGAGTGATTTAAATGTAAATTGTCGTAACTTGTTGCTAAAAATAATATTTTTAGACTCATCGCTCTTGGAACAATGGAAGAGAAAGTTTACTCTCGGTCGGTGACAAAGCAGGCTATGAGCGGTCGAGTTGTTGACAAGCGGCAAATCGATCGTCATTACAAAATGAGCGAACTGTCAGAGCTGTACGTTCTCACAAAAACTGACCACAGCGCAAGACCAAACCCTCAGATGCCTGCCGATGAGTTCCTGAAGTTCCTACTGCACACTTACCCGCAACAAGTCTATAAGTACCACGACCACGAGCAGTTGCTGGAGAACAAACCGGATCAAGATCTAAACGACGACGAGAAGAACGAAGCTTGGCAACTCTACGAAGCCGAATTGTCTGGCAATCCTCGAGTCCCTCTGAACAATCCTCTGCTATTCAACGAAAACTTCCGTCCTGACGTTTTGCAGAAATTGAACTACCTGGCCACTGCTGCGGCTTCTTCGTCAGCGATCGACTCGTCAGGTTTGTTTGGTAAATACTACCAACCGTCAAGCTTCTTCAACCCCAGCGACCTTTTCCATAACTTGTTGCCCTACGATCTCTCTTCTTATCGAAATCCTTTAAACCCTCCAGCGACAAGCGCAAGCACCAGTCTTGCTTCTTCCAACCAAAGCGCGTCGGTGATGATTCGAAACCAGCTAAACGCAAACATGTTCAGTCCGTTCCCGCAGCTCTATCCTCCTTTACCAAAAGCGACAACGAGTCCCAAACCGCAAAGTGCCCCACGACGTCGATCAAGCAATACCACAAAGAAACCGTTGGCTAATGTCCCGAAGAGTTCTCCGGTGCTGCCCCGCGTCAATGGAAATATCTTGGGACGCTCGACGAACCACGATCTTCTAATGGGTAAAAACAGTTCTGAAAATCTCGTTATTTTACCGGATGACGATTCTAACGACTCTTTAGATACTTCGAATGGTTCGACGCCTGACAAGACCTCTTCGAAGGAAACTCAAAAAACTAGTCTGAGCAAAGATCGCCCTTACGATGGACAGAAAATTGCTTCTTTGGCGCTGTCGAGAAAACTCGTTTCAGTTCGGCCAAATTTGAACATACCGCGACCGCAACAGGCACATCTCGCATCGATGCCGTCGAGGAACTCGAACAGTCCTTCGACTTTACCGGGAACGGCTGCAAGAACTCTCGCGATGCCTGAAGCAAGTGCCTTCATCAAACCCAAGACGACGAACTCGTTGCAAAAACCGAATTCACTGCTGCAACCTGGAAACCTGGTGCTGCCGAATGTTATGCCAAGGGCGAACACGTCTGATAACATTTACATCAACCCGAAGGCAAACAACGGCAACGTCACACCGGTGCCTTTGAAGCCGATGCAAAGGAACAATTCAGTGCCAAGCATCGGCCAAAGATCTCAACCAAAGCCTGCACAGCAGCCACGACAAGCAATCACTGTTCCAGTGCCGCCGATACCAGCGGCTGCATTGAAAGCCAACGCTGCCGCCAAGAAGGGTCACAACGTTCCTAAAAA